>JAMWET010005996.1:787500-975957 GCA_024036415.1 Prochilodus magdalenae | reverse complement strand
ATATACTTTTATAATGGATCTGTGCCTTGGGCAAACTCAGCTAGGCATTACAGCACATGCAAAAACATGAATGCCAGAAAGACACCTGCTAATCAAGCGTTTCTTCAGAAATCAGGGGTATTATTTAGGAGTTTGTTGCTCCTTTGCTGCAGTAAAAGCCTCTACTCCTTTGGGAAGGCTTTTCAGTAGATGTTGGAACATTGCTGTGAGGATTTGATTGCATTTCACCACATAAGCAGCAATGAGGCCAGCTACGGATGTTGGCTGGTTAGTTCTGGGTCACTAACTTCATTTCAGCTTGTCTCAAAAGGTACTGAATGGCACTAGAAAAAGTCGTCCCTGTACTCCACAGCCCAATGCTGAGGGGCTTAATACATGGATTGTACTCATATTGGTACTATATCTCTGACTTTACAACTACAAAGTGAACCTGCAGGTAAAGTTAGGAGTGTCTAATAGAGTGGACAGAGTGTTTAAACTCTCGAGCAGCGCTGCCTTGTCTGATCCACTCACACCAGCACAACACACACCTAGCTTATTAAACATACCTACAGAGCAAAACCCCACTCTTACTGGTGACGTGAACTGAGGGTGAACTAATCTATAATCTGTGCATTTGAGTAATATGTTTAGAAACTGTAGCTTGTCTGAAAGAGTGGAGGCTCTGTACCAATTTGATACATGTTCCAGTTGTCACTGCAATAATTGTTCATGATGAATATTTTGGGACCATTAAGAAACTTCTCATATGGGGCTTTGCGCTGAGATTCCCCTAGTACAGGCTTACCACCATGCATAAACCTTTACTGACGTCCCTGGTGGGTGACGTAACAGTTGGAATTCATCCTAAGCTGTTAGTTTCACCGCTATGCCCCTTAACGGAATGGCTGAGCCAGACTTCTTTCAGTAATCATTCATCTCCCACTGTGTAGTCAGTTACAGTAATGCTCTTCTATGAAGATTGCACAGGCTGGGTGTGCACAATTGAACACCTGTGTCAGCATTAAGTGCGTCTTAAAGTAGCTGAATTCACCATTTGCTGACGTGCCTGGAAACTTTTAGACATGTACCATATGTATGATGTCAGGCAGTGTTTACTTTTGACTATTGGTAAACCAAGTAGACATTATCATAACATGTTAATAACATTGATCATTTTGTTTTACACTTATATATACAACATCAGACTAATGGTAGACTCTTGGTGTGAAGAAGGGCTAGAGAAGCATTCCAGCCAGAACCCGGGGGCTGTTTTTCTTACATCGGTATCAGATCAAATAAATTTATGGCATTTGGCTGATGTTGTTATCCAGAGTGACGTAGAAGGTTAATCATATTAGAGGTAGATCAATGTAGTGTTAGGAGTCTTGCCCGAGGACTCTTATTGGTGTAGCACAGTATAGTCACCCAGACCAGAATTCAAACCCCAGGTAGGGCAAACCCCTGGCAGGTAATGGTGTTATCTGCTGGGCTACACCAACCATATAGTGCTTTTTTGCAACTAATGTTGTCTCAAAGCAGCTTTACAGAAAAGCAGTTTATGGAAACACTAAAGGAATAAAACATGAGTAAAAGAGTCCCTGTATAGATGTAAGGAAGGCAATCTGGGTCTTAGACCCCTATGAGCAAGCCAAAGACAACAGTGGCAAAGAAAAACTTCCCTGGAGTAAAAGAAAGAAACCTTGAGAGGAACTCAGGCTCGGGGGAAGAACCCATCGTCAACCCCGGATGAAGACAGAATGACAGAGCTAGTTTATGACTAGACACAGCGACGAAGCTCAGGGCTTAAATATCATTCTGAATAGTCCAGGATGTGGTAATGTAAAGTCAGAACCATCTCATAGGTTCAGCTTGTGGTCAGTGATGGGATCACAAACTCAAGAGTGTACAAAGATATTCTGGATGTAAACCTGTAAAATCTGTTCAAAAGTAATGGTGGGTGATGTGCATGACACAATTGTCCAAATAATTTGGTGGTGCAAGAAGGAAACCTACATTTAACTACAAGATCGACAGTGCATGCCCGGAGAAACAGAGACATGGCTCTATATTTATCCCTCCCATTTGAGTAAAGAGATCTATTTTACTAATTCTGCCCAGTCATTTCTCCCCACAGTGAAAAGAAGCCACAGTGGCATGCTGAGGCAGGAATGACTATTTACTATACTGTTTTTTTGTTGAGCATTGTTTGCATTGGCAGCTTTCCAACTATGGGACTCATGATGGGTGTATGTAATAATTACAAATACAATGTTGCAGTTTATTTAAAACACATTGGAGAATCCTTAGTGTGAAATGAAAAACACACCACAGGCTTGCAAATTTACTTTTTGGGTAAATGACTTGGTTCATTAAAGCACCCACATAAACCTCATTGGGAACATCTATGATTGGACACAGCACACAAAAAACATCAGTGACTGGTTACAGAGTTCATAGACATATTGTGTAAAGCTTGGGTTTGTGGAGATATTACAATAAGTCAATTTAAAGAACAGTTTAATAACTAATGAGAGATATATCCTACTGCAGGGTTTGAGCAGCAGTTGTACCATTTTGTTCCCAGGTATGCATCAGTTCCCTGAAAGCAACAAGTGTTTGACAGTAAATATGCACCTGCCGTTACAGTACTTCCGCACTTCAATGTGCTAAATCTTTGACCTGTTTCACCCATTCTGAAGCCAGACTGCTGCCTATAGTCATTAATCATCAAAGAAATGTCAAATGGGTCTGAAGTTTAATTACTTAAACGGTGAAAAGTGTTTTATTGGTCCAATCTAAAAAAAAAAAAAAAAAAAAAAAATTATTTGTCACAAACAAATTTTTGAAGATTTATTAAACCTAAAAAGACTTTGACCAAATGATTCTTTCAATCAAAGCCATTTTTTGAGTTGAGTAAAATGATTTCATTGGCTTTGGGTTCTGCCTCTTAGTTCCAATGAAGGGTGTTGTTAATGCTACAGCATGCAAAGACATTTCAGACAGTTAGTTCCATCTTTATGACAGCAGTGTGGGCAAGGCCCTTTCCTATTCTGGCATGACTGTGGCCCTGATAAGTTTAGTGTCGAGGTACTCCAGTGGTCTGCACAGAGCTCTGATCTGAACCCCACTGAACACCTTGACTGACCTCACAAATGCTCTTTTGGCTAAATGGTAAACATTTACAGAAGCACCTCAAAATCAAGTGGAAAGTCTCCCAGAACAGTGAAGGCTGATACAACCATAAATAGGGGGCAACTCAATATAATGAGATACCCAGCAAGCTCACATAGTTATGAATATCAGATGTGCAGATACTTTGGCCATATGGTGTAAGTTCATTGTTTTAATATGGAACCCATGTCCGCTAATGGGACCAAGAAAGGCTTCAAATTCCTGGGTAAGGTTGGGCTACATGTGAGTCACATATGGGATAACGAGTAAAAGTCAGAAGGGGAGACGTTGCCATATTCATTTCTCCACTGTAACTCTTGTTACACGATCCCTGTCCCCGTATTTTGGACAACGTTAATCTCCTCACATCAGTTCAAACAATAGCCCATTGTCCTTTGGACAGATTTAAACGGCATCAGGAATTCTGTGTCCTGATTAATGCTTGCATTAAGGACGGAAGAAAACTGTACTTCTCTTTAGAGATGAAGGTCTGTATGGGCAGCTGCTTACATGACAGGCAATCGTTTGGGGTATGAATTATTGTGTACGCTGGATCGATATTAAAAACAGCAAAGGCCTATGTGATTTGTAGCTACCAGAGAACCAGAGAATGGAATGCTGCTGATAATATTTCAGAGACAGTGCAGGGAGCTCTGTGGAAATGAATTATGTACGCCGTCGCCTCTTGATAGGCCAAGCCTGACAAGAGTTGAGCAAGTAATTCAAAGGCTCTGTCCCTGTTGATGCATGAAAGTAAAAGATAATTAGAGCCTGTGTGTGGAATAAACACGATGAAGTTAAAGCAGTGGGGTAATTCTTGGACAGGAGTGGGGAAAGTATTCCTCAAGAAACAATAATGACACGTCTTATTGCACGTCATCTTTCGACTGCAAAATGAACAGCTGTCAAGAGGAGAGAATCAGGGGAGCGGGAATGCGTTTGCCAAAGGTAGCCGCATTAACGGCGAGAATGTTTTGAAGTAATTACCCTATCTCGCTTTAAAGGACACGACCTTTTATCGACATGGATCCATTAGCAGTCTCCCTCTTAAAAGAATGCGTAGGTATTTAACTGGTTTTTGTGTACTCTTTCATCTTTCTCGCAAAGAAATTGTATTTTGCCCCTTTGGCGGAATAGAAGGGTTTTATGCAATTGTTTATTTTGTGTAGGTGTGCTAGAATGTCTTTATCCACGGCATGGTTTTAGTGTTTGATGGGATGAGTCAGCAGCAAAGAAGATGAATATGTCTGTGGGATTTTTAGAACTGATTTGTGTGAGAAAGTGAGAGTTTAGAAAGATATCCTTTTGTGTGTGTACACAATTTTTTTTTCAAGTGTGGTTTTGAAATCGGGATTACAGAGGAGTGTGTACACTGTGGCTGCGCCTCAGTTATGTACTACAGATTTATACCACACAGTATATGCTATGTACTCATTTAAACAGTATGAATCCGGCAGGCTAGAACTCAATATACCGACATACTACACTGTTTCTTACTGACAGGAAGTGACAAAGCTTACAGGCATAGATGGACTTTATAGGCTACTTTAGTCAAGGCTTTGTTTACAAAAACCAAACATATATATATATATATATATATATATACAGGGGTTGGACAATGAAACTGAAACACCTGGTTTTAGACCACAATCATTTATTAGTATGGTGTAGGGCCTCCTTTTGTGGCCAATACAGCGTCAGTTTGTCTTGGGAATGACATATACTGCGTCCTGCACAGTGGTCAGAGGGATTTCAAGCCATTCTTCTTGCAGGATAGTGGCCAGGTCACTACGTGATGCTGGTGGAGGTTCGTCCTTCTCGGTGGTATGCTGACATTACCCAGGATACCGTGGCTCTTGATACATCACAAAGACTTGCTGTCTTGGTCACAGATGCGCCAGCAAGACGTGCACCAACAATTTGTCCTCTTTTGAACTCTGGTATGTCACCCATAATGTTGTGTGCATTGCAATATTTTGAGCAAAACTGTGCTCTTTCCTGCTAATTGAACCTTCACAGATATAATAATTTACATAATTTACTAGAAAACATAACATTTTTTAGGCTGTTGTAACAGATTTGGATTAAACTTCATTTCTGGTCCTGCCACGACTGCAACGGTCCCCGTCCAGCATGTTTTTAAAATCTCCTGAGACGTAAGGCATTTGCCATTGCATTAGTGTCCATAATTAGTGCACAATTGAAACACAATCAAAATACGGACGTTCCACCTAATTACTGAGTTCAGGTGCTTTAGCCCTAGCAACAGGTGTATAAAATCAAGCACATAGCCACACAACCTGAGACAGTATAGAAAGAAGAGCTGACATGTGTTCCTATTGCATACTTAATAATAATGCTAGCAAGTTTATTGGAATGTAGTACATAGTACAGTTACAAATATCACAGCTGAGTATACTTAAATTCACAATACACATTTAGAATCAGTTGACCTCTGAGTATAGAAAGAATAGAAAGAACAGCTCACATGCCTCACATGCCATAGGATGCCACTATTGCCACAAGCCTGTTTGTGGAATTTCTGTGCTGCTAAATCTGCCCCAGTAAACTGTAAGTGTTAATATTGTAACATGGAAACACTTCCATGACAGCTCAGACGTAAGACAAATCAAACTCACTGAGCATGATGTCCGAGAGATGAGGCTCAGTGTGTAACTTCCAATCCTCTGGTGAACCACTCATTATACTCCAGAATTCCATTCCTGATCAGCTGTGCCCAAGTCTAAAATCACTGTGCGTGATGTCAAGTGTCAGCTAGACTGGCATAAAACATGCCACCACTAGACTCTGGAACAATGGAAATGTGTTCTCTGTTCATCACCTTGCAGTCTGATGGAGAAATCTGGGTTCGGCAGATGCCCGGGGAATGTTACCTACTGTAGTTACTGTAAATAATGGTCTGGGACTGCTTTCAGGGTTTGCTGCCCCCTTATTTCTAGTGAAGAGTAATGTTATTGCCAGAGGCATTTTAGACAGTTACATACTTCTAACTTTGTGGGTTTGTTAAAAGTCCCTTTCTGCTCCAGCATGACTGTGTTCTTGTGCACAAAGCAACAGCTATAAAGACATGGTTTGATAAGTTTGGTATTGTGGAACTCCAGAGACTTGCACAGAGCCCTGACGTCAACTAAACATCCAACTTTTGGAATAACCTGGAACAATGATTCCTGGACAGGAATTCTAGTCCAGCTTGGGTGTCTGACCTAACACTTAATCTTTTGACTGAATAGCAACAAACTCCTATAAACACACTCCAGTGGAGACTGTTGTAGTCGTGAAGGGGGATCCAATTCAATGTTAATGCCCATGGTTTTGAAATGGGATGTCATATAATATGATAATTATGGTAATGCTAATTTCTATTAGCAGTTCTACGGGATTCTAGTGATATGTTAGCACTAAGCTAAAACAGTGGATCGTGCACCACTGATGTAATGGTAAATACAATGCACTAAAGCTTTGGTTTAGCTCCTGATGCCTAACCAGTGACAGCTAGCTTGGCCTAAATTGTACTCGCAGTGATAAATACAACCACACTTCAGTAAAAATGAACTGAAAATTATAAGCATGTATTTTATTTGACAGAAATCATGTCTATTCTGAAGCCCCAAAAAGCCCTCACAATTTCTCCCTACTACAAATGAATGATGGATTATAATGACATAAGCTCTGTGCAAGCAGCATCATGCAGCTGTTTCCCAATAGCTTTCATTCATTGTTGCTCACATTAACTTTTGTATGTGAAGCAGGCCTAGTTCTGAAGAGAAGCCTCTTTCTTTTCTCTTTGGTTCTAACCATAGTAATCTTACCATTATGTGGCACATCTGCCTTTTTTTTTACCTCTACTGAGAGTCTAATTTCCATGAAAAGCTCAAGTTTTAATGAGGCCAAAGGTCAAGAAGTTCCTCACCCATCTTTCAATCAGCCCTGCACTGCAGCTCATACAAGCCAAAACCTTCTGCTCTTTTAAAGTCTCTTCTTCTTTTATAATGACCTTTAAACTTCTTATAATTAAAGGGAATTTCAGAACCCATAAGTCTTTCCAGCTGTTTTGAGATCTGCCTGATGATAACGCAAACATATCAGTAGCAGTGAATCAATTCATAGGGAAGTGAAATTGGCACGGCCACCACAAGACTGTTTAGACGTGTTAGAAAATATACTTTATGATTGCTGACTGAAGCTGTGCTGGAGAGCCAGCCCATGAGGAACACAGTCAATAAAGCAAGTTAATCAAAGGCTACGGCGCAGACGTATTGCCCATATTATTGACGCGCTATAAATAAGAGACAGAATATTATCCTCCAATAACTGATGACTTTGCATAGTCCTTTGTGCAGCGGGGAATAATTAATATTTGCCCTCACTTTCACTATTTTCTAGTACTGTGTGGGAGAATGATGAAGCAGAAGGAGTGTGCAGTATAGATCTCGAGCTCAGATCAATCTTAAAAATTGCATTGTCCATTTAATGATTGTAATTGTTGATAGGAGCGCTGGAGCGGCATGAGCCAGGAGCATTTTAATTTCGCAGCTAGAGAAAATTGGGTCCATTGAAGAGCTGCAGCTTTTCTTAAACGATAACCATTGGCTATTTTATCTCGCTGTGGAAAGTCGCGGTAAATCCACGTCAGTCTAGATTAGGCCTAAATATGCATTTACATATTTATTTTTTCCCGGCTCGTCAACACAATTAAAAATAAACGCCCAAATACCGGGATGACAATTTGAGTGAGGACAACAATTGTTTAGGATTCCTTATCAGACGTTCACACCTGCTCTTGTGCCACAAAACGCACTGGTCATAATTATTTGTCTCGTTTAAGGGGAGGAGAAACGCTGAACAATTCAAATCCATTCAAGTTCACGCAAGACAAGGCATTTGGCGCAAACTTATTGACATGCTCTTTCATACGTCTGACACTTGCAGACGTGAGCAGAAAATCCATCCAGTGCGTCATGTCTGCATATTAATATGAAAAGCGCTTCCCTGTGTTCGTAAGAAGAGTATTGAAATATCACAGTGGGGAGGGATGCAGCTTGCCATGCTGACTCTCATCAGTACATATGGAACACTTGTAATGGAGCAACACCAGCGAATGAAGCGCATGCACATTTTCTTATGGCTTGGGCCTGCATCACTTTGCCCAATCCTTGCTGAAAATAAGCTTTGTGTTCTCTTTTGTATTTTTGCACGAGCATTCCGTTTAGCTGGAACATTGCAATTGCCATTCATCTAGAAAACGGAATGAAATGTCAACTGTAATCAGCGTGATCTTGGATTATGATCGAAATGCATTAATATGGAGAATAGCTCATGCCGAATGTATTTTTTTACAGTCCAGTAGCTAGCGCTGAGATTGAGTTAAGTGCACCACCAAAAGCACCGTGTTCCTCAGTGTTTTTCCTCCCTGAATTTAATATGTATTTGTTTTTAAATGCCTTGTCAAGGATGATATTATGGGTGAGCTTGATGGATGTTTTGTTTGGAATTTAGCAGCAGAAAATGAAGTGACATTATCCATGACAAAATTGAAATTAGCTCAGTCGGTATCATAGCACAGAATGCGCAATCAGAGTGAAAATTGATAAATAGTGCATTATGGTCGCTGTTTGGAAGTGGGCATAGGAAATGCAAACAAATTATTTCTAGGGTGCTCTCCAGTGAGCTTAACCTCTTTTCTCTAAGGCTACAACTGAAAACTTTCAAAAACTGTGAAGTGATTTCTTTAGGTCTGACATTAAGCTTTAGCTTTTTACCAGTCCCCAAAACGTAAATGACAATCTTTATAGGTTCAATTTATACAAATATAAATACAGGGGTTGACAATGAAACTGAAACACCCTGGTTTTAGACCACAATCATTTATTAGTATGGTGTAGGGCCTCCTTTTGCGGCCAATACAGCGTCAGTTCGTCTTGGGAATGACATATGCTGCGTCCCTGCACAGTGGTCAGAGGGGATTTTTTAAGCCATTCTTCTTGCCAGGATTAGTGGGCCAGGTCACTACGTGATGCTGGGTGGATTTTGGTTCGTCCTTCTTGGTGGTATGCTGACATTACCCTGGATTTACCGTGGTGGCTCTTGATACATCACAAAGACTTGCTGTCTTGGTCACAGATGCGCCAGCAAGACGTGCACAAACAATTTGTCCTCTTTTTGAACTCTGGTATGTCACCCATAATGTTGTGTGCATTGCAATATTTTGAGCAAAAAACTGTGCTCTTACCTGCAAACTGAACCTTCACACTCTGCTCTTACTGGTGCAATGTGCAATTAATGAAGATTGGCCACCAGGGCTGGTCCTATTTGGCCATTGAGACCTCCCACACTAAAAATGACAGGTGTTTCAGTTTCATTGTCCAACCCCTGTATATAAGTAATATTATCAATACAGTGTGAAGAAATAACACCTTCTGATGGTATGGCAAAAATGTGCATGGGTGTGAGCTGGAGGTCAGGGAACCAACTTTGTGAACCAGATGGCCGCTGATTTGATTTGATCCCCTGACAGTAACAACTTGGGCAAGGCATATTACCCCCCAGGTGCTGTGGAGAGGACTGCCTGGGCTAAGTGTGCTCACTGGTGTGTGTGTGTTTGATACTGAACTTCCAACACTTCTTCTAGACTGGTAAGGGAACAGCTGTTAATGCTAACACTGAGGAAGTGCAAATGTGCATTCTATGGTAGGCATGGTGATAGTTTGCACTCTATTTGCTTGGTGTACGAATCCAACAGGTTGGCATCATCTCACAATTTCTCCAATGAGGTGTGTAGCGTCATTTAAAGCAAAAGGTTCATTAAAATGACCAAGTATACACAATATCATGAAAACATGCTGCGTCTTTCTCCCGCCTTCACTACCTAGTGTATTTTTCCGTTGCACTTTAGGAATACTTTGTTCCCCTGGTGTCACCCCGCATATCTATTTCAGTTACTTATCAGGGGTAATGACCCTAAGAAAAGGTGAACTTTGGAATTGGGAGTCTTTCTCAAACGCCCCATACGCTATTTTATAACCCTTGCTGGCGGAGGACGTGTCTGGAGGCTGAAGAGCTTTTTGGCTGTCCTCAGTTTAGATTTGATCAAATTGAACATGAAGCATTGGTGTTTCATTTTTCACTTCCTTAGCTCAATCAGGATACTGTTTTGCTCCGAGTCAATATCCATTCACCTGAGTCTGCCGTGCGCACACATCACACAGTGCTGTCTTTCTCCACGCATGATGCTGTTTGGGGTATGCTGCTTCATCACACAACGCATGTTTAGTCCAAACGTATGAGACCATAAAACTGCATTAGCAATCTCTTCCATTTTATTGTAAAAGACACATTAGGATTCACTTCCTTTTCCCCTTGATCCGAGCCATTGGGATCCAGGATCTCTCTCTGCTAAACCAGGACTATTCATCTGAGGCACATGCCAATGAAGCCCACTTAGAAGAACTGCATGCTCTTTGTCTCATATTGAACAAACTGCTTTGGAAAGTGTAACTACATTTGCTGATAATGAGGCATGAGGTGTTTCTGATTACAGACAGTGCATATAAGAATACTAAAAACCTCAAGTATGTGATGAAGAACTCCCTAAGAGCTGCTATAGAGGAAAGCCTACTTGGGTTAGCGTAAGAGTACTCTAATGTGAGTATCAACAGTGGGGCGTTAACGGGCCCACTTTTAATAGGTTTGACCTTCACTGCAGATATGATATGCAAGGTGTGTAGTGTGTGCTGTATACACCCAGACAGCACTGACACATTTATTTAATTACAGCCATTTTCTCAGATAGAGTGTGTAGGTGAAGGGTAGAACGTACACCATCCACCCTGACTGGACACAGTCAACAGAATGCTAAACAGCTTAATTTAACAGCTCATACATACCACACCTCCCACACACATACACATCTTTTTATTACAGTGTGATAATGTAGAGTCATACATAAGTATGTATTATGTCACTGCTGTTGGAGCAAACTGTTGTATCTCAGTTTTTATCAATTTTACTTTTGAGCGTAATTTTAAAATGCCTGTTGCCATTTACATTGAGTGTAAAATTCATCAGAATCAGAATCAAGCTTTATTTGCCAAGCATGTTCACACATACATGGAATTTGCTACAGTAGCTCACAGTGTACAGAGAGTAACAACATTACACACAGTACACACACACATCCTAACATACGCAACCACACACACACAATACCTTACATACCTGTAAACCTTACAATATGTGTAGCTGAATATGTATATTAAACTGCATAGTGCATCATTCCCAATGTAGAGGCAGATTAAGGCTTAAAAGTGCAGTACAAAAAGAAACACCAGTCTGAGACAGTGCGGAGGATGGAGAGATGTGTGATACTTTTTTATAAACAGATAAATAAGATAAATTAAGTGCAGTACAGCAGAACAGGAAGTGAGAAGAGTGTCACGAATGTGGAGTGTAATGTGAATTACACTAATGTGCATTATCATCATGAGCAGAGCATGAGAAACAGCCAATAATTAAAAATCAATAATAAAAAGTCAGATTACACCAATTTTTGCTACGTTGACTTATTTGAAGCCTACCTACATAGGACTACATAAAAGTACTGCATAACATATCTATGAAGCAATAAGTAGTTATGACCAGCATATGCTTGTAATCCACACGATGGAGTAAGATGTTCTATAAATGTTATTTACCTCACTGTTTGGCATCTTGCGATTACTGGCGTAAGTTGTTTATGAACACTCAGGAGTAGCTAAATTACTAAATGCTTTCAAAAGCATCTGAAATAAAATCTGTTTACATTCACTTTACCTTAAATGTAAAGGCCTCTCCTATGAAGTTACCAATTTTGGGATGGATTTTGAGATTTTTGAGGTTCCTTTTTGATATGCAAATTACCTATATATAATAAAAAAATTATTAACACTTCTCTAAAGGGGTTTTATGTCAGTATAATGTAAATGTAATTTACATCATAACACATGAATACCAAGCTGTTCATAAATACGGAAGTATTACTTTTTGTGAATGTGTTATTCAGTTAGTGTGCATGTGCCATGAAGTCCTTACTGGGCTAGCCTTTAACTTAAGTGTTCTAAATTTAGTAAACCTGACCTTAACCTTGGTAAACTCCTTTTTTAAATGCCCAACTTTTCCATAGTTTCTGCTCTGAAAGATTATAAAAAAACAGACACACCCTTTACACAGACACATACCCTTTACACATACTCTCCTTTAAACCCAGAAGCCCCAAGTCATGCCAGAGGTGATCATTTTAAATAATCCACCATCTCTCACTCCCACTCCATCTCTGGACAATTACAATATTTATGAGAGCAAGCTATGATAGAAAAGAACCATTTAGTCCACCCCTTCATCTTCTTTCTCTCTTTAGGAGGTTTATTTTAATGAAAATGCAGCAGAAAATCATTCAAGCATTTGTCAGTGTAATTGTACGACACAATGGCATGAATAAATATGAGGGGTCTGCGTTTGCTTAAAGACATCTGCGGAACATGGGATTATGCATATGTCCTCTTCCTCCTTTTACTTCTGTTTTCCTTTGCTTACAACAACACGTTCGTGTTTAACAGACTTTAAATTCACTGTTCATCACGTTGACCTTTTTGAGAAATGATCAAAAGGCAGAAAGGTGGTTAATCGGAACCAGAGAAAAACACGAGCACATGATACTGCTGCTTTTCCCTGTGAATGGCCAAACTGAGTGCGTCTAAGATGGTTATCGGGGATGATTGCGCTGCTGCTTATCTAAATCTGGGACACATGTCCATCAGTTTGATATGACTCACTCTGGCCGTGTTTAAAGCATGAATCACAAATACTTTATTATGGCTTTCCTAGAGCCTGGATAAATGGCTGAGCATGGCCTAAGGATCGCAGATAGCCACGCAAACAAAATCCTATAAAATGCCAACAAGCAATTTAACAAGTTGAAAGTTGACATTCCAGTGGAGGGAGGAGACAGTGCTCTGAAGACTCCTTTAGGGTATTTACAAAGGTGCTTTTCTTTAGAAAGAGAATTTAAAAGTGCATTAGCCATGAAAGCAACACTGGATTTCGTTAAACCACTGGATCTGCCTCCCTTAATATAGATATGAAGGAAACATGTATGATATTGTGTTAACATTATGATAGAGGGCATCAAAATACTTCTAGAGCCTACATCGCAATGGAGTCCAACGATTTTACAAGTTGTCATCAACAGTGAGTGCCCTGTCTGTAGTCAGTTATTAACCTAACTAAGTACTCTTCAGGTACTCCTTTGTTCCTGGTTCATAATGTACAGTCAGTCATTCAGACAGTTAGCTTTATACATATTGTAGTTACAAATCTATCAAAGAATAATATTGTTAATTCTGCATCCAAGTTTATTCTCCATATTTATTATGTCTGTCTATACTGGACAGAAACCACAAGCGAAGACCCAAGAGCATCTGAAAATGTTATGCATGGGGGAGTGGTCCAAGATCCCCCAACAAATGACATTTCCAGTGTTGTTTTAGTGTTTTCCTTGTCATTATATTTTTGGCAGTACAGCATGCTTTTCCCCCATATAACTACAACCCGGCAGTGCAGCTTGATTCTGCCAAGGTTTCCTATCTGAAGAGACTTCTATGGGGCAGAGTAATGCAGCATTTGAGAGTGTCTTTTAAAATGACTGTCAGTTTTTGCAGGAAGTTTCAGAGGTACATAACACACTTGTGCTGATGCTATTAACAGAAGGTAATATTTGAATATTGTTTGAATTGTTATTACCACCTTTGTAATTCTGATTAATTCATGCAATCATTCATTTATGCATCTGAAATGTTTGTCATATTATGCTAATCCATATATGCTATATAATACTCTAAAAAATTAGAATAAGGACATACATGCACTGAGAAACCTGATTACAAAAACCAATATTTTCAGAAAGTTCCATTTTGAAAATATTAAAACATATAGAAAGTTACTACATAGTAAATAATGTATTATACAGTAATTAGAAGGAATGTATTATGATCTTATAAAGTCCATGGGTACAAGCATCTTCTGAACCCCCCCCCAACTCTGAAATGGCATCTGGAAAAGGGTTTACTAATGGCTATTTGTCAGAGAAGAAATAGCACATTAATGGCAGGGAGAAGAGTAAGCTGATGAAGCTGACATGTTAATGCCAGCAGATGGGCGTGGACTCTTTTAATACACTTTTTCCGTTATGACAACTTATTAATTAATTAATTAATACATAGGTGCATATGACCTATTCAATAACAATAAAAAAAATATTGTAAACCTCTCACAACCCCTTAAAGAGTACAGTAGTATTCTGAAGCGGTAACCAGACATTAACCTAATCCTTCCCCTGCAGTTTTAAAGGGAGGTTTTTGATTACGTTGAAAAATACTATTTATATGACACATACAAAACTATGCACTCATTCAATCTTTAGCATACTGTCTTCAGTCTTTTAGTTGCCTCAGGCCATGTGGTCTAAGGTCCCCTAAGGCCACTGGCAGTCAGAGACTGCTGGGCACTGACCCCACTGGCCCTGTCATTAATCTATTCCTGCTAATTAGGCATCTATTTATAGCTGTACAAAAAGTATTATAGATTTTACTACATTTTATAATTACTAAACAGCTTCTCAGTTTCTTAATCACGCTGGCATCACCTACAGGCATTTTTGTAGCTTCATATAGTGCCTTCAAAATATTGAAATCATGTGGCATACTGTATGTATATTTAGCATTTATCATATTTAGCAGGGAGCAGTCATGCCCTGCCGGTTGTCATGAAGGGGTTTAAATAATTCTAAAACTGCAATAGTCATTACAAATTTTGTGTTGGATTTGGAGAAACCATTTGTTAGATTTCCAACATGCAATCAAATGTCACAGTCAACAAAACCCTAGACATTCCATTTCTTTGTGTTTTATCAACACATTTTTGGTGTAACTAATGAAGTCCTTAGCAGTAAAAAGACTCTAGTAGTCATTTTGTGTTGAATTTGAAAAAAACACTTGCTGTATACATTCAAATGACTCTTTTTGATCAGTTTACTGCAAACTGATAAAAGTTTGTAAATTTTTCTAATAAACTCAACTTGTAATGGGAACTGAATATTTTTGATTACAACTGCATCTGCAAAAATATCAGCTATATACAATGATATGCAAATATCATTTGGGCTTCCCTTTTAATCCTTGATTAAACTTGTTCTTCCTTGCCAAGTGTTTCTAGTTTGGTGTCTTCTTGTATTCACTGTTCTTCTGTGGTTTATCCACCAACTGTCAACGAAAGGTTCAAAGATTTGGTTAGGGGACTGTAATGACAGTGGCAAAACCTTCAGCTACTTGAAGTGGTCCATTTTCAGGTGTGTTTAGGACCAATTGTCTGTTGTAGAAGCCATCCTCGTTTCATCCTTCGCTTTTTTTAAAGATGGTGTGATGTTTGCTTCCAGCATTTGCTGGTATTTATTTTAATCCATTCCTCCCTCATCCAGTGAAATATTTCCTATGCCGCTGGCAGCAACCCAATGCAAAGCATGATCGATCTACCCCAGTGATTACCATTTGGAGAGGTGTTCTTTTCATGAAATTCTGCATCTTTACATACCTACGTCCACTGCAGCCAAAACGTTTATTTTACCTTGTCAGTCCACAGTACTTCTTTCCAGATTGCATCAGCCCTGTTTAGATGTTCTTTTCCAAGTATATGATGCCGAATCTTTAAGCAGGTGTAACTGCACAGCAGAACAGGGCTCCACCACTCCAGAGTCTGCTACATCAGACAGCAGCTTTGATTAGTCTTTCTAGCAATCCTACGAGCAATTCTCTCTGAAAGTTTTTGGTCTTCCAGACCTAAGCTTGACCTTCACTTTTTATGCCATGCCTTAATGGGATTACGAGCAGAAGAAATGGCTGCCTGAAAACGCCTTGTTGTCTTCTTATAAGCTTCTTCAGCAATCGATTCATTTCATTTTCAAAGTACTAGGCAGCTGATTAGAGGTACCCATGTCTGCTGATTGTCAGGACATGCTTTGAGGTCTCAGTGCATTTATAAAGCTTTGTTTAATCTGAACTTTCCTAGCAATGATCGTGAACAAGCCCTAACAAGTTATTTAGGATTTCAGATCTTTCTAAAAGTTATCTGAGAACTTAAAGATCTTACCCTATGTTCACACTGGGTGATGACTGGGCTTTTAAGGTGCATCAAGTTTGTCTCTTCTGGGTGTGTTCGAGGCTGCCTGAGTTGCATGTGGGCATGTACAAGGTCAGCAAAAGCTAGCTGGTGTTTAAAACAGATTTTATTACAACAACTTTACATAAAAAACAGCTGCTTTTATTTGTGGCTAGCATTCTAGGCCTGTTAGCATGCTGGTGAACCTAACTGGCTATCGAGTGACTTAACCCCTCAGATACACCAATGGCAACCGCTACTTTCTTCCAAGCTTCATTTTTCTTAAAATGTATATGTACAAAGATGCATCATATAAAATGGGAAAAGCAGAAACAGCTGGTATAAGCTTCTCTTCTATGTTTGCCACCACACTGTTCAGAATAGGAATGAACTGCAGGTAGGAACAGTTCAGAGAGCAGAAGCTGGGGACCTCGGACCCCATGTCTACAACTGGCCCGAACAGTTTGTTAAGCCAATTGTTTACAATATCATAATTGATATAATATAAAATTATTAATATTAATTAATATCAATAGAAAATCTCAATCAATTTGAAATTTAAATTTCAAATCTCATACTCCCATAGGAAATGACTTGTAGTTTGTTGTTCTGTTGCCTGCTAGTGTGAACGTAGGGTTAGGGTGTCAGCTAGCACATTAACACACTAATCCTGCTTAAACCATTGAAATGACCATTTAATACCACTTTATTACTGAAAACGCTGACTACAGTTTGGCTATAAGCTTTTGAATGGTAGTGTACACTGCTGTTATGTCACATACAGCATTCCAATTAGAGTCAACACGTGTAGACAAATTGCTCACAAGCCAAAGAAAAACATGCCAATTATAGCAAAATATGTCAACAACTTCAACAATCATGCTGTCCTGGCTCAAGCAACATCAAAGTGCTGGGTGAAGTGTGCTTGTTGTCAAAACGAATTGATGGTTCATTGAAGGAGCTCTTTGTGTTGTGCTGATGAGCTGAAGGTTCACGAGTGGGATATCGAAGCTGGGCTGTGCATGCCTCTTACTCATCATTCTCTGGCCTGTGGCTTTGAAGGCTTATTAACTGCCCTCTCTACTCACTCCCAGCTATAACTACGACACACAGATAGTTATGTTTGGTCAGCGTCAGTGTTGGACTTCAAATGTGTGTTATATGAGGCGATTTGTACAAAGAAAATGGTTACTTGTACAATACAAACCCATGTTACCAGCTATTACTTATGTATGCTTCCTGCTGGTTTGTTCTGAAATGAAAACCATATTTCTTATGAAGTATAATTTGCAAAGCAAATAGTTAATTCAATGCAAATTTATCTAATATCATTGCTGTAACCTCCTACCTGCCCCTTACTTATTATGTAAACCTCAAAACTACAAAATGTCACTTTGTATTTCTTTTGATGCCGTTCTTACAAAGCATAAGTTTATTACACCAAGAATTGGTTCATCAAGTGACCTCACTTCTAATATAACCTCCTATCAAGTTGGAACCTTTGATGTATACTTTGGCAGATTTGATTTAAGAAAAAATGATGGATATGACAAAACAGAAAGGAATGTCACCTTGAATGTCTGAGTATGTCTGGAGGAGGTTTAGTCATTTTCAAATAGCACTTTCTGTATTCAGTCCCTTAAGTCCCTCACTGTAAACAAGTGAAAAGAGGTGGTAGAAAGGGATGGTAAAGCATCAGGAGGACGGCTGTTTGAAGATGCTACTGCTGGGTGCAGTGTATACTATTTAATGGATCTGTCCATCCTGAGTCTGAAAGAACATTCGTTCATTATGTTTCATAGGTTGAACAAGGTTTATGGTGAAAATCCCATTCAGCAGAACGAGGAATTGTAGCGTTTTACAGATGACATTAGCTTTTCAGTCTAGAATGCTGGACTACTGATCTGGACTGTGTTGTTGTAGCTAATGGAACTACCCTTCAAAAAATACTGGGTTAACGTTTCTACCCAAAAGACTGGCTTTGTTGGATTTCCACAGTTCTGGCTCGTTTTGTGTTTTTGGTTCAGTTTGATGGGTTTTTTTCAGCCCCTCATCCACATTACAACAACTCAAGTTGTAGCTGCATATAGGAACGGTCGCATATGCATCTCCAGCGTTAGCATAGCTATTTAGCTATATATATTTCATTTTTCAAGTTTCTAACCTCACAGTAATTAATACTTTCACTGAACTACCCTGATAGACAGAGAATAACGGACCACTGTTGGCCCACAAATGGCATAGCAGGGCAGTGCAGTGTTTTATGGGAGGTCGGCTGGTAGTTAAGCAGAGTATAGGAGAATTTTTTTTTTTCATCACGTTTTCCACTCAGTAAAATTTACTTATTCTTCCTTCATTTCTTTCTTTTGTTAGCCTTTTTGCATAATTTATTATGTCAGCAAAAACATTTTTAATAACCCTTTTATGTCAGTGTTGTTTGTAATATTTGTCTTTTTTTATTTTCTAAAATAAAAGGCTGTACACATTTAAAAAAAAATTAAAACTAGTTAGATCTTATTAGAAGGACTATAATAAACTGGGTGGTCTTGGGTTGGACCATGAATCTATCTCGGCAGTATGACCTTGCTTTTAAAGTATGTAAAATGCTACTAATGCACTCAAACTTTTTGTATTTACATGCTAGGGCTTTTTCCAAGACTGAATGGAATTCTGCAATGGATTTGTGGGAGGAGCATACGTGGGACATTTTACATTAATTGAACAGTAGATATTCAGTCACATAGCCAGACCCTCTATAGGGAATCAACCCCTGAGTTCTGAATGTCATACCATCAAATCACACAGCTTGGCAAATGACACAACTTTATGAAAGGGTAACGAGGCCTTTATCTCTTCAGCTTTATTTGAGCCCTCACATCATCGCATTATTAAGATATGGCCCCATGCAGTCGTAAAATAAACTGTCTGAGTTCTGCTGTGCTGATGGCGGTGTCAGTCACCATCATTCAGTTTTTATTTGGTTTGTTTGGTGTTCTTGTGTAGAGAAGCTGACTGGTGTGACAGGAGGAGGAAATGGATCTCTGTGTGATGTGTGGATATGCCTGACTTTCTGATTGATTTTCTGTGTGGATGTCAAAACTCCATTTTATCTAGCAGGCCTGCCTTGTGATAGTCGGCTTTAATGCAGGCCTGACTGCCCGCAGCCTCGTGGTGATACTGTCCCTGATAGGACATTTGCATAAGAAAATAACCTGGCACAGAGCGGATTAGAAGAGAATTGAAGAGAACATGCATTTTTGCTTTGTGTTTTTCTTAGTATGTGCATGCAGATGTGTGTATGTTTTGTGGACACTGGTTATTTTCAGGCTGATAATCTCCACAGGAAATCCCATACAGCAGTGTATTGTACTGTATAACCGCTTTATGGACCATTCTACGGAAGTGGTTAAAAGCTAAAGCTGAGAACACATTTAGCATTATTTATTTTCTTTGTATACATTAATTGTGTTTATTTCATAGACAGAACATTACCAAAACAAATATAAAACTTCCAGACTTTTTCAGGTGTGACTGTTTCAATAGGCTCTGCCTATGGAACCTTTTTTGGCCAGATTTATAAATATACATTTCACCATCTTCATTTTAAAAACATACAACCATATTATATTGTCTCTGTCCAAACAAATACATGCAGCTCAATTTCTATCTCTGTTCCATCAAGACAGGTGTGTGGATTACACAAGGTGATGTCAACTCACAACACTGATAACAAAAAGGTAACAATTTACCTCTCTGTAAATAAATGTAAGCATTAATCGATTACACACCAACAACTACAACTATAAAGACAGAAATGAGCACAATAGGTCCCCATTAATTTCCAGTTAAACCAGTGAATCAGCATCGGGGAAAAACAGAGGATATATATTTAGCAATAAATTACACAAAGGCCTCAAATACCAAACATGATATGCGTAATTTATATGCCCATATTTATTAATTCCTTACTGTGGCCGACCCCGGTCTGTCATCTGGCTTTAAAAGGAATCAACTTACGTTCCTGTCAAGTTCAGGGTACGATTTCTGTCTTTTCACACAGATAATCCCCAACATTTCCAATAATGTTGCGATTTCTTGAGTGGCCAGGCCATGTAGGATGCTCTCTGATGTTTGTACAGTACTGTATTTATATTCACTGTTTAAAAGGTGTGTAAATTTAGCATTTAAATCTATAAGGAATAATACAGTCTTTTATTTAAAGGTATGTATGTTTTCTTGGAGACATTCATTTATTTTAAGGCACCATCAGTATGTTATGTATTCAGATAGTCTATTATGTTGCTTCATTATCATTTAAAGTACACGGCACACTGCATTCCTCTGCTGTATTTGACTAATATGTTACAGAATAGTCTGATATGAAGAAAGTTTCAGTTGAATGAACTTAATTTTGAAGCTGGCGTGCTGGACATTGTCTAAGAGATTGGATCTTAAAGAAGTAGTCTATAAAATCCTGGGCTCCCAGACCAAATATACGAATGGCTGATTTCAAATTCCCCCTGTTTAATTTCAGTGGAATAAAATTTCACTTGGCTTTATTACTGTGTGAATTAGACTCCGTTAGCAGTATAGCCCTTAGAGAGCAGAGGTGACCTGAAGCTATTTGCTATAGCTCTCCAGAGAGAAACACCTTAAAGAGCATTAAAAGCAGGCAGTGAGGCAGTGAGCCCTGCAGGACTTGCTATCAGAAGCATTAAAATGCAAGAGAAGTAGTGTATCACTGGACCTCAGAGATAGATAAATCATCTATTAAACAAACAAGTGCTACGCTAGCACTCTGCCTCCATCTCTCCCTCTCCTCTCTCTCTCTCTCTCTCTCTCTCTCTCTCTCTCTCTCTCTCTCTCCCTCCCCCCTCTCTCTCCATCTCTCTCTCTCTCTCTCTCTCTCTCTCTCTCTCTCTTCCTCTCTCTCTCTCTCACTCTCTCTCTCTCTCTCTCTCCGTCTCTTCCTCTCTCTCTCTCTCTCTCTCTTCCACACTCCCTCTCTCTCTCTCTCTCCCTCTCCTCTCTCTCTTCCTCTCTCTCTCTCTCTCTCTCTCTCTTTCACTCTTTCTTGCACTCTGTCACACAGACGTTTTCTTTCTCTCTCTCTCTTTCACTCTTTCTTGCACTCTGTCACACAGACGTTTTCTTTCTCTCTCTCTCTGTTCCTGTCTCTTTCTTTTGCTCCTCATCTCCTCCATTTTTCTCTCTATTTCCGTCTATCTCTCCCTTTTCTCTTATTTACCTGTTTCTATTTTCTCTCCCTATCTCTCTCCTTCTGTTTTCAGCTCTTACTTTCTCTTTTTCTGTCTCCTTTCTCTGTTCCGCTCTCATTCTGACCTTGTCTGTCTTTCTCTTCCCCATCCTTTCTCTTCCACCTCTCTTACTCTTTATATCTCCCTTTCTTTCTCCTCCCCTACCTGTCTGTCCTTTGTTTCTCTTTTTCCCTCTTGCACTGCCACCTTTCTCTTCTAGTTTTTGCTTTTTTCCCTTCTCATTCTCTCTGTTTCTGTCCCTCTCTTCTCCTGTCTCCATTTCTATTCTTTTCTTTTGCTCTCCTGCCTACTGCTAACTCAGTCCCTTCCTCGCTGCTTTTATCTTCATCTTTCTTTTTGTATCTATCACACATATGAATCCCTCTTTCTCTTGTTCTCTCTTTTCTCATTCTCCTTTCGCCCTTTGTCTGTCTTTCTTTATTTCTCTTCCCCCACATCCTTCTTTTCTTTCCCTATTTACAGCATCTGTGTTCTTTCCTTCTATAGTTAACCCTATTTCCCTCTCTCTCTTTTGCCTATATCTGTTCCTCTGTTCGTGTCTCTTTTTCTCTCTCTATCTCTCTTTTTTCTCTCAGTTCCCTTTTCCTTCTCTTTCTTTCTTTCTCTCTCCTTCCTCCACATTTTCCTCCTTATTTTCTTTCTCTATATCTCTCAATTTCTTTATATGCATTCCCCTTTCTATTTATCTATTCCTCTCTGTTTCTCTCTTTCCTCTCGCTCATTTCTTTCTCCTGTTTCTCTTCCCTTTTCATTATTTCTGTCTGGTTACTTTTTTTTTCTCACACTTTCCCTTTCCTTCTTCTTATTTCCCTCACTCCTTTCCTTCTTATTATTATTTTCCTCTCTATTCTTCTGTTGCTTATTCCACCTTTCTGTCTCTCTCTGTCTCTCTCTCTATCCATCTGTCCTTTTTCTCTCTCTCTTTCCCTCCACTTTCCCCTCTCCCTCTTTCTTTCCCTCTCTTCTCTGTTTTTCTTTTTGTCTTTCTCTCTCACTTGCATATTTCTGTCTATGTCTTTCTCTCTGTCGTTCTCTCAGTCTCTCTCTTCCAGAACAGGAGAAATGGGATGAGTCCCTGTAAGCCGGAGCCCCGCTGTGGTTGGCTGTGTCTTTGAAGTAGAGAGCTTGTGGAGGCCTGCTGCTGCTCTGCCTGCACAGACCATCAGGGAACGTTGCGGAGTGGGCCGCCGCAAAAACAACATTTTTCAGCAGTCTGGCCCAGCTCAGCAAAAATGAGCCTCTATTGAGGAGATTTTCTCAGGGAAAGTGGCTGATCTAGGCTGCATTATCCATGGATGTGTGCTCTGACAGTTCTAAATGACACAGTATAAGAAACAGAAATGGAGCTCCGCCGGGCCTGCTACTCCTACTGCAGTTACAGGCTCATTGTGTTGGTTCCTAAAGTGTAAGCATAAAACCTGAAAATGCAAGGAAAGGTCTACAACACAAATAGAGCACAATGCTGACTGCCAGAAGCCATTGCAACAAACAGGCTGCTTGTAACAATACGTACCTTTACCAAGCACTCTTACGAAGCCAATCCAGCAGCCGTGGTAGTGTTTCAGTGATTTCTGTGAGTGGCCTTTTAACCCATTTAAACTCCAAGGACCTTTATATGACTGCAGCCTACATTTACATTTTCCACTCATATAACTACATAGCTGCACATATTGATTTTACACAAAGCAGCATTATGTGGCTTTTTGGATCCCTTCAACTATTTTTGGCCCTTGGGTTCCCCCTATAGCAGTGGAGTGTAATTCACTTTTACACCACTGTCATAAATACAGATTGTGCTTTGAGCCCTTCTCTCGGACAACTGAATGCATGCATTTGTTAACAACTGGAAGGATACAAAACCCAACTGCATATGTGCATGTATATGGAGCAACTGTTATTGTCTGGAGGTCTATGAACTATATTAGACTACAAGGTAGAGTAATATTAAAAGATGTTAAGCTCACTGGACAAAAACGCAGTCAGTTTGCATGTTTAAGGTTGAAGTAACTTCAGGCTCCTGCAGATGGTGCTGCACAAGGATCATGGGCTGTAAATACATGTGGGGTGTGGGTGACATGATTCATACATTGAGAAGAGGTGGTACAGAGCAGTAAACGTCTTGTTAAATGTGTGGACAGTTGGTCCAAATCAGATGTTAATAACTGGCTGAAAGGAGTGATTGCATTTGGGTGTGCCAAAGGCCATAGTGAAGGAAGTAGTTGAATTTGCAGGTGTATAGAAGTGTACAGTCATACGGGCCTACCAGCAGTGGCAAAAACCCAAGTCTACAGGAAATTCTCCTCAGAATTGTGCAGAAGACATCCACCAAATCTGGCCAAACTGTGCGATTCTTTGATGCAAGAGTGTCTGAAGATTGATGTCTCCTACAATTAGAAACTAGTCCCTATCAAGTCAAATTGCAGCTGTTGTTTGTGCTTGTGGAGGTATAGCACACTATGAGGTACGTTTTAGTTGCAGGTGACAAAAGCTTATTTGGTGTAGATTGAAAAAAGGCCGATCCCCATTTTGGTGTGAGATGGATTTATGTTTTTTGCATGCAAGGCAGAAGTAGGTTATTTAGTATATGATAAAACTACAAACTACTCTAGGGCTACAGCCCCCAGCATGCACAGTGATTACTCAGTCACTCTAGCATTTATCTTTCTTTGCTTCCTTTAACACTTCTTCAGATTCTTTGCAGACTCTGTTATAATACCCATGCTGGAAATACTGAGCTAGCTTTTTCTTAATGCTAGCTCAAGAACTATAGGTGTTGTGTGTGATGTGGTGGTAGAAATAATTGTGCAGTTCTTGCAAGGGGGCTTGTGCAGCACTCCTCGTAGCACTATGGCAGCTGTTCCGGGCCCAGAGAAGCAATGATAAAAATGCCATTCTCCCAATTATAAGTCAGTGTATCATCAGAATGATTTTGAAGCTGTTAGTTTCTGATTAATTTATAGCAGTTACTGAATAATAAATAAAGTGTACATGAATAATACTGAGTCAAATTAATAACTCAATAATGTATTTAGGGTTTAAGGGGTTAATCCACAGAAACTGATGGAAAGAATAATTCATTTTGAAGTCTTTTAGGTATAAAATGACTTCCCACTATTAAACTAAAAAATCGACAGCATGTCACACAGTGCTGGTGGGGCCAGACTCCCATAGAGTGCAGTCAGTTTGATTTCCTTACTGCTAAACATTTGCTCTAATTTCACTGAGACTGAGTGACTCTTCATGAGAGTGACATAAGCTACTTATGGTTAT
This sequence comes from Prochilodus magdalenae, assembly GCA_024036415.1. Lineage (NCBI taxonomy): Eukaryota > Metazoa > Chordata > Actinopteri > Characiformes > Prochilodontidae > Prochilodus > Prochilodus magdalenae. Next base: position 951,052 of record JAMWET010005996.1, on the reverse strand, counting down.
GAGCTGAGGATGAAAAAGAGTGAAAGAAATATGGCAGTCATTTTCAATGCAGTATCCTCTATAAATATACATAAGACAGCAGATGTGCTTGGGTAGAACAGAGACATCTTGCAGCTTCAGTACCACTTAAGAAAGTTTCACCTTAAGAAAACAGTACATTATACTTGTTTGGATAAGATACTGGGTGGCCTTTTTCTGAGACTAGCAAGCAAATACAGCTTTAGGAATAAAACAGTTTGGCCTTTAGGTACCATGATAAGGTTAGGCATCCATGGTTAAATACTGTTCTGTCCAATTCCTTGGAAAGTTGTTTATATTGTCCCTTTATTTAAGGGTAAAAACCCTTCGGAGTTGAACAACCCTCCTCCAATTTCCAAACTTTAAGTCTTGGCTAAGTTCTGTGAATGCCAGGTAAACTTGCATGTAAACGGTTTATATTTGATAAAATTGGTTTTCAATCTAGTTACAGAACGGTTTACAGTACAATTACTGCTTCTAGGGTTGTGATTAATGATCTCATTGGTGCCCTGGACAGAAAATAGCCTTGTGCTGCCTTATTTGTGGGTTTGTCCTAGGTGATTGATTCAGTGGATCATAAATTGCTGCTGAAGAAACTTAGATGTAGGCTGTTGGTTTCAGTCATAAGGCAGTTAAATGCTTCACAAATTATTCTGAAGGTCGAACTCGGTGTGTTTATGCAGAGGGCCACAAATTTGATTTTCTTGACAGACATAAAGGTGTCCCTCAGGGTTCCATTCTGGGACCTCTTTTGGTTTCCATTTTTATTAATGACTTAGGTAAAGCAAACATGCACCTTACTCTAATGATACATATACATGCTTCCCCCATAAAACAGGCAATACAAAAGCTTTAGACTGCATTACAGTCAATACAAACTGCTCTGTTTTGGATAAAATTGTCCATTTTATTGTGGGAAATAAGTATTTGATCATCTAAAACCAGTAAGCTCTCTCGAATGCTTTACTTTTCTCTTCTTCTTTTAAAAGATTATCAGCATTAACCACCTTTTGAACTCGTTACCTTATAAAAACCTGTCCATGCTCCAGCATCTCCACAATGACCAGAGAGCTTTGTAAGGACATCAGGGATGAATTGCAGACCTCCATGGGATGGGCACTTCTGAGAAGGCAACATGCTTGATTTATTAGAAAATGGAAGAAATGCAAAATAACGATAGATCTCCCTCGGTCTGGGGCGCGCATTGATCAAGATCTCACCTTGAATCATATGATATAGAGGAAGTAGGAATGAGCCCAGAATTAAACGGCAGGAACCTGGTCATCATGAATAGAGCTGGGACCACAGTCTCAAAGAGAACAATCAGTAACTGTACGCCGTCAAGGATTAAAATGGGCATATCCAAGGTGCCCTTCCTCAAGCCAACGCATGTCAAAGCCCGTCTCTAAATGACCATCTGAATGATCCAGAGGAGGAATGGGAGAAGGTCATGTGTGAGAACTTTTTGGTACTCGTCATGTTTTGGAGAGAAGAATGAATGATGAGTACACCCCAAGTAAACCATCCCTTTCATGGCGGTGGAAACATCATTCTTTGGGGATGCTTTTTTGAAAGTCTACAAGACAACCGTATTGTGGGAGGATGGGGCCATGTATCGTGAGATTTTGGCCAACAACCTCCTTCCCTCAGTAAAGAGCACTGAAGGGTCTTCCAGCATGATAACGACCCATTGACCACAGCCCAGGGCAACTAAGAGTGGCTCCGTAGGAAACATAACTGGAGTGGCCTAGCCAGTCTCCAGACCTGAATCCAATAGAAAAATCTTTGGAGGGAGCTTAAAGTCCGTGTGGCCCAGCGAAGCCACGACACCTACTGGAGGAGTGGGCCAAAATCCTTGTAACCTTGTCAAGAACTACTTCATCTCTGTAATTGCAAACAAGGTTTTCTGTACCAAATATTATTTCTTTTTCTGGTGTATCAAATACTTATTTCCCAACAATACAATGGAATTAGTTATTTAAAAATCATACAATGTATTTTTTCTGGATGAAGATTCCATCTCACAGTTGAAGAGTACCTAGATAAAATTACAGTGCTTCTAACCTGTTTGCTGTCAGCAGTGTATCAAATACTTGTTCTCCCCACTGTACATGCTTCCCCCATAAAACAGGCAATACAAAAGCTTTAGACTGCATTACAGTCAATACAAACTGCTCTGTTTTGGATAAAATTGTTTTAAATGCTCAGAAAACAAAATCCATGGGCTTCTCGAATGCTTGATTACAGTTTGAAGATATCAGCATTCCACATCTGATGGTGAATCCCCTGAAAGAGTGGGCATATCCATTTAAGGATATGGATGAATAATAAGCTTTCATTTAATGTACCTACTGAGAGTCTAATGAGGGAGTTTAAAGTAAAGGTCATCATTGACCACACAAAGACAACAGTACTGATATATATTTTATGTATAAACAATACTGTAAACCTTTAACTTACTTCGTTTAACGTACTCTTCTGTGTCTTAGTTATGGTAGTACAATGTACCCTGGAAAAAGAGTAATCTGCTGAAAGCTCCAAAAGTAGATATGTTAGACCTGTCTCTTTAAATCCATCCATCATAAATATATTATGTAGTCTGTGTCATGTTTTATATACATCTATGTTGTATTTTAATATGTTGTGGGTCTGTACATCTTCTGTCTTTGCCAGGTTGCTCTTGTAAAAGAGGCTATTTGACTGGATTTCCTGGTAAAATAAGGAAACTGACAATAATTAGTTTTAAAAGTATAAATGATTTGTTGGCTGTGAAATGAAATACAGAGAAATAATCTTCTCCAGAAAACTCACTTCTGCACATAAATCTAACAAAAGATCAATTATTTGCACTTATATACTAAATATACTAAAATATAGTGTATACTTATATACTAAAAATTATATTTATAGATGCCTACATAAATAAGATTTTATATCTGCTGCATCTGTTTGCCTGATGATTACCATGGACAATGATTTCTATGTGTTTCCTAGTACTTGGTAAAAGCCCAGAAAACCCATTGAGTGCCGAGACGTCTCCTCATTGGCTTCTATTGTAGACATTCTTATAATCAATGTTTTTTCCTGAAGCATCTGCCCATTAGCATCTATTGTATGTGTGTTTCGAGGCAATGGGTTTTCTGTTCTTTTCTAAGTACAGAGGAATTATTCTGAGGAAATCGATCACATAGAAGAAAGCAGCAGATAGGAGAAAGAAATTCCTTTAAGAGTCATATCCTCGTATTTAACAGTGAGTTAAAGGCACCATGTAGTCTCTGTTACAAATAAATTGAACAGACAAGAAAAGGCAAACCCCAAAGACTCCATCAGCAACACCTTAATTTCATCTGCCCTGCAATTAATACTCCGGCTGGGACAGACATTCTCTCTTTCTCCCTGCACCACCCCTCCTTTCCTCTCGCCCTCTTACCAGCACACTAGAGGTAGTTGAAAAAACAGAACATCAGGCCAATCACTATTTAGCACCTTCCCCTTTATCTCTCATGCTGTGGCATCAAACACTCTCTTCCATTTTCAACAAGCTGCTAAACGCCATCCCAGTGCCCCTGCCGAGAGCCCACCTGAGCAGGTTCCCTGGCTATTTTTGGTTGAAAACGGCTGCCAGTAGTGAAAGAATGCACAAGCACAATCGAATAAGCTCATGGATAATGAGGATAATTAGTAGTTCTGCAAATTGGATTATAAGTAATGCTCGCTGTATACTCTTCCTTAATGTCTTTCACAAATGTCCCTCCAGTGCATATAAATCAAACTGGATTTATTTCCCTGTCTTATTATGAATCCACCACATTAGAAAAGAAACAACAAGTCACAAAGCATAATTCGGGAGGGACTTTGATGGATGTTCAGTAGCTGAAATGTGATGTTGATCAGAAGAAGCAATAAACTCAGTCGCACATCAGTGTTTAAATATCTTACTGAATAAAACATCAAAAGTATGTCCTATTGTTTAAGTCAGTTCTTAGAGATACAGTTTTAATGTTCTTTTTTCTTTTCATCTACAAAAAGATGTGTGGCAGGCTTCCTTGCCATACTAATTATTCCTTTTTATAGGTGTATAATACCTGGCATCTATAATATACAATATGGTATATTATATTATATTTAATATAATATGTATAAAAATGTATATATTTATAATATAAAATAAAATATCAGAACTAATAATACTGTAAGTAGTACTAATCCTGTAGCCTATATCCCCTCATCACAAAGCTTGTTCTCTCCTCCTTGCTTCAGTTTTCACACAGTTTCCATTGTAAAAATGATCTAATGGTTTGATCTTCTCCCCCTTGTATGGTAGATAATGGTTTATTCCATCAGGCCGGTCATTAATAATAGGCTCGATGAGTCACCTGCAGCTGAGAGTGAACTGGCCCATAAACGCCTGGGCCATCAGACGGTCAAAAACCAACCAGTCTTCACTAATATATAACCACAGCCAGGCTGTATAAACACATTTCCTCATCTTATTAATTAGGGGAATTAAGGTAAGGGAAATATTTATATAGATGACTCCTCTGTCTGTGGTTTTAGTCGATGTCTACATCATTAATCAGACTATTGCTCTTTGTGCAGAGTACAGCACGGTGAGATCAGCACCATGGACAGGGTCTGGGGGAATAAACCGATGCCTCTGGCCCACAGTTAGTGTGCTTTTATAGGGCACTGAAATGTCTCCTTACTCCTGAGCTGAAACAAGTACAGCTAATGATTCAGTCTTTAATCATGTCATACTGTATTTGTGTGAGTTTACAACTCCTGTCAAATTCAAATGCCGTTATTGACTCAATTACTCAATTATTATTTCAATTAATAATTGCCACCAAAGCAATAAAGAAAATCCTAAAAGTGTCACAGAACAGAAAACTGTATTTACATTGGTAAGCTTGATCTTGGTCAATGCCGAGCAGCTTTGCTCAGGGTTTGACACTGAATAGACTGAAGAGAGGAGCAGTTCCATCTTCATGAGCATTACATCCCCAACAGCAACCTGTAAGTAGCAGCCATGCTCTGTGTTTTATTACTGTTTGCTGGATGAACCAGAACATCTTTCACCGAAAGTAAGAAATAACAATTTTAATTTACATTTTTGTGTTGTGTTTTTTGTTTGTTTTGTGTAATGTGTACTGAATGTAGTAGTGATTTTTATGTATGTCAATATTTTTGTTGGACTACTTCAAAACCTCCCCTCATTAGCAGTCCAATACTGTTTGTGGTTGTCTTCCAATTAGGGGTTTGGCTAATCAATACTTCATTATGTTAAATCAAGAGTGGTGGTGATGGAATTGAACAAATCTGTGCGATGGGTATTGAGGAGACTTTTGTTCTTCAAACAAGCTCAAAAGATAAAAAAACTTGTTGCATTTAATATAAATATTGTTATTTGTATTCATTTTGATGATATATGGTGACTTTGCAAAGCATAGCACACATTCATTACTAGGAAAAATAGCTTTAAATAATGTCTTTAGGTTTTTGCACAGTGCTGTTCATTTAACTTCATACCTTAATTATTCATATCTAAATACAATATCACATTTGTCAGTATTTAATGCGTTCATTATACCTTTATTACACATTAATTACAACTGCCATCCTTTTGAGGCAATTGCTTTCTGTTAATCATTGCATTTTCTGCATCTTACATTCCAAATGTTCCCAAGTATGTTAAGTGACTCTGGGGTGGTCAGCTCATGTATTCTGAGAAGACCAGCAGCTTCTTTGGTTGATTTTGCAGATTTGCAGGTCATATGTTTCCTTTTCTGAGTAAAAGCTTTTTGACAGCTACACTTGCTTTCAGCCCTATAGCATGAAGTTGTTCTCTCACCATAGAAGGATGGACAGCTGTGGATGTTTTCAGATCTGAAGCAATAGTGAAGCTTGATTTTCCCTCTCTCTCTCTGAAAGATGAAGGTTTTAAATGCTGTTTATGTAATTGGAACAGTTTCGGTGATCTACCAGGTCTTGCACAGCTGTTAGGTGTCACATTTTTCTCTGATTCAAACGAATCAATCAATAAACTCTACAGAATGAAGCCTGGAGGTAAGTATGTCATAAACATCTGAAATAACACAAGCACTCTCAGTGTGTGGGAGTAATATCTTAAATACTATTCCTAAGATGATGCAAAGCGGAGACATTCTTGGCTGCTAGGGTCACTGTCTCAGCTTGTTCTCTAATTATAACATGAGCTTCTGTTGCTAAGAAAAGGAAATACAGCAGGGGAAATGCAAGGCTATCACTCTAAATATTATTCTGATGTATTTTCCCATCGTCGTAGTTACATACGCTGGTGGTTTTAGTCATGTCACCAAACACTCACAGTATGCATTTAGTTTTTTCAGTGTGAATTCTGTTCCCTTTTCCTCTCTGCAGCTGATCCAGTGCGCCCTTTTGAAATGAGCCTTTTTAAAATTCTGAAGCCTAATCTCACTCCGGCTAATATATATGCTTTACTTAAGCATTCTATTTGAGCTCCATGCTGGTCAGCTTCACTTTATACCGCTCATTTCATTGGAATTAAAGCTCATGATGAAAAAGAGAGATGTTTCGCACAGGTGCCTTTCATCTGCTACAGGCAAGTCAGAAAGCTGCACCTATCACTTTTAATTATTCCATTAACATTCGTTTCAGAGGAATATTTGTTGAGATAAGACAGGTAAAAGCTTCACAGCTGGAGCTCACATTTACTTTGATTGGGACTGAAATGGTCATTTTATATAATGCCAAGTTTCACGCTCACACACTCATTTGCACGCAGCTCCCTGAATGCGGGCTTTCTTCAAATCCGAAACATTTTTCCTTGACCTTTCCTTGCCCTGTTGGAGGATGATTTTCATGTAGCTCGTTAAACTTATTAATCCTTGTTCATTTTCTGCAACAATGAGCTTCAACATTATGACACAACCTAAAAAGGCCAGTTTTGCTGACTGCGTTCATTCCAGTTAACTGACCTAATATATTTAGCTACATGTGGGGGGAAAATAGCAAAAGAAAAATGATGCTCCTGACTTGGCAAGTATAAGTAGAGGAAAAGAAGGTGAAAGCATGAGTTCCTTTGCTGCCCCACTCAGGAGACTGCTTGCCACTACAATCTGGTCCATCTCTCACTCTTTTGGGCAGACGTCTGGATTTAACTGGGTCTCCTTGTTTGTTTGTTTGGCTTGTGTGATATGAATCAGCTCTTCTACGCCCCTTTTCCCAAAACCATTGTAATGTAGAGAGTGCCATTACAGTCACTTTCAATGCTTTCTGTGGAAATGTTTTCAGGGAGGATAGTAGACCTCAGTGGTGTGGTATGCATTGAGTGAGTCAGAAAACTACACATTTGTATTGTTAGAACGTCATCCATCACACTGATATGCTTGGATGGGTTTTTCTGTATGGGTCTGCAAATGTGAACTACCAACCGATTTAACATACTTTTAAGTCAGTTCGTTTATCCCCAGGATTCTACAGGCCTACGTCTTTAAATGCAGTTAACCCTTTACTGGAAGTATTATAAAACACTCATGCTCAATAAATTAACTTATTGCACATTCATTAGATCTATTTACCATAAAGTAACACGCTGTAGTTACAAATTGTGGTCCATCTCTTCCTCTGCAGAATTTCTTATCTTATCAAAGCTCACATAAAGCCACCACAGAGCAGGAATTTTTTGAATGGTGGATCGCTTTCAGTGCTGCAGTGACACTAATGTATTAGTAGGGTGGTAGTGATTGTTGTACAAGTGGATCAGACAACAGAAGCGCTGCTGGAGTATTTGAACACCTCAGTGTTACTGCTCGACTGAAAAGAAAAACCAGAACTATCCAGTCAACAGCATCCTGTGGCCACTAATCAAAGGTTAGAAGACTAATCTTGATTTTACATCTACAACATGGAACAACAGAGCAGGAGTGTTTAATAGAATGGACAGTGAGTGGACACAGCATTTAAACACTTCAACAACACAGATGAGTATGAGTGTAACACACAGCAACACACTACCACTAGGTTTCTGTCACTGCAGTGCTGAGAATGATTCACCAGCCAAATAACATTTCCTTTGAGGTGGTCCTGTGGGGGTTCTGACCACTGATAAATGGGGTAAAGATGGGTTAGAAATGAATAAATTAGGCAAAGAAATATTTGGACTATATTTGTAATTGTCGAACTACAAAAGACTCCTATATATAAATATATACATATACTTTGAATTTTGTTGCCATATGGCAACAGCCTTACACCGGAAAAGCAGTCTACAGTGCACACAATGAGAGTAAACTGACACAACATGATTGGTCACTGGCTACCGTCATCACCCAGACAAAAAATGTGCGTTGATTTACCATGGCACATTCCAATTCATTATTGGATGCTCTTGCCACATGCAGCAAACAGGGTTTTTGTGTTTATATAAACCAGAAGCATCTAAAACTGCTTCATTTTTGTAACAAACATAAAAATTTCCCATACTGTTTTTGTTTGTTTTTTTTGTATACATATGGAATATTTATGCACACATTTGGAGAACATTTAAAAATGGTAGACTTTCATTTGTGGTATGTGTCAAGGAAAGAATCACAGACTGCAGTAAGGCATTTAATAATAAACACGTACTATTTACACATTAAACCTTGAGCATCTCAAAAGGATAATAAAGCTTTGACTTTTTATTGTCATTTTGCAAAATAAGCTAAAATAAAATCATTGTTGCCATAAGGCAACACCATGCAGTACAGGGCTGAAATTAGCCCCTTCCTAAGTTCAAATCTGTTGTTTAAAATTTAAACTATTGATTTTGTACAACTGGTAATGCAGTGACATGACAGAGATAGTAATAATTGCGAAATTCAAACTGCACATAGTGAGGGATGCTGAGCTGTTGGTTGAGGGTGAGATTCAATTCTAGAATGAACTTCAATTCTAAGATGATTGGGTACTTGTATATTTATTGACAGATGACTCTTTCATACTCATGCATATGCAAATGTTCTACAAGTGCCTTAGCTAGTGGATACATTCTAAATACATTGGCGCTGAATCTTTAATAGCTTGTCTCTATGCATAAAAAACAGAATCTTATTTCTTCTCCACTGTTGAAAAAGGACGTGTGTTTGTCTCATTGTGAGTGTGTGTGTACGCGTGATTGTGTATGTGTGAGTATACACACTCAAATCCCCATGCGATTATACATCAACTGTGTGCCGGGCAGCGCTGTACAATTCTGATGCTGCAGCAGAAATGAGTCTCCCTCCTGCTCCCACCCTGACAGTGAGTTTGCTACAAGTTATCTGGAATGTTGGGGAAATTAGCATTGAAATGATTCTGCTGACAGCCTCGCACTATCTACGGCTGCTGCACACAAAACAGACTGCATGAATCCTAATGGCCTGCCAAGAGAATCTCCCAGCACCCCATGAATGAGTGCAGAAATCATATGCATACACAGACGTATTGGCGAGATTGAATTCACCATGAAGTTGGTTTTGATGAGTTGGGTTTATACAGGGGATAATACGAAAACACCCACATCTACCCATGCATGCACGCCCCCACACTACATCCCTACAACAGCTCCCCTCCCCGGAAAACTCACAAGCACACATACACACATGAAGAAGAGGACGCCTGATGATTTACATTGACATTAAAAAAGGTAAACAAGAGAAAAATACATTTCAGTTTTAATTATGCAGCGAGGAGTTGTTTGTTTGCAATCTAAATATAACAAGGGTTCTTTGCAGCAGAGAACAATCACTTTTGTGTCCCTGAAGAACTTTTTAGAGGGTGGCTCTGGAAAGAAAAAGAACTTTGCTAGTCCATACTCCATACTCCATACATAGGGCCATGTTTATTATATAATAATGGAATGTTTTCTGCAACAATTTGTAATCAACAATTAAATATAATGAACTAAAATAGTAATTCCTCTTTCTATGTCTGTAACTTAACAGCAATATTAAATTATATAGTCATTATATATATTTTTTATATATATATATATGCATTTACACTGTGTAAAATGGAAATTAAAACAAAATGATATTTATTTAAAACCTATATTTAACTAAAAGTAGAACAAATGTAAATATATATATTTTTTTAATGTTGTTTTATATGCCCATTTTTAATTTGATACCAGCAACACATACCAAACAGAGTCATTATGTTAAAACCTCTCTTTACCCTGTAAAATTAAACAGTTTCTTTTTCTGTGCCTTTTAATTTTTTAAATGATCTCTACTCTGACTGGCTCTCCTGTATTGTGCCTCCTTCAAAACCCTTTTAGGCACATAATAGCTTTAGTGTAAATGTACAGGGCTAAACTACCATATACTGTATTAGATCTAAGCTCAAACAACATAAGGCTGTAATAGAGAGTACATTTTCCAGGTTATTAACAAATAGCTGACAGCTCCGCCCACATATAACTCTCTACCACAGATAAACAGAATACATTTAAGAATGTAAAAGTAAAATTTCTCCTAGTCTTCAATGCATAGCTCATACATAAACACATGAACAAATACAAAATGTACGTTTAAAACTGTTAGAGAAAGAGACAAATGATGTGGTGTGTGTTTTTATGTAAATTTAGTTTCATCATATATGGACTACATGTATTAAAACTGTAGCCATGTATAGATACTACACCATAGTTCCTCATACAGGCATAATACACAACTGTATTCACACAGAATGTGAAGAAAATTCTGTTTTAAAACTTGAAGTGAATAAAAGGAACATGTTTACAGCTTAAAGTAGGTTGGTGTGGGCTATCACATCGTGATAGTAAAAGAAAACTCATGGAAGTTGGTGAAAAAAATAAAATACCTCCAATCTCTAACATGCCATTAAAAGCATTGTAAAAGCCTACACCGAATGTCTTTAAATGAAACAAGGATTCGTGTGTTTCCCTATAGAGCAGCTCACTTGTTTTGCCATTGCAGCGATAAGCCTTTTGAGCAGAGAAGTGACAGCAATATGTGCACGGCTATAGAAACATTGCAGAACTGCTAATTGCTCCAACACAGAGAGAAAAAAGTCATGTCCTTTTGAATTGTATTAAAGCTTGTAAGACTTTAATTCTACGTGTTGTGCGTGGGGGCCAGGCCCTTTTGTCGGATTTGCAGTGACAGTAAAATTGTAAAACGCTCAGCGCAGTAAAATTGAATTGAGTCGTATAAAAAGCCCATTATGCTGGTTTGAACATTCATTTGTATGAATGCCCAGGGCTGCCAAACAAATGCACGAAGAAGTCTTTATGTAAACATTTCCATTATTCAGACTATCACCCACAGTTTGGCCATCATTAACTCAACAAAGCTAAAATTGAAAAAGCTTCTCTGTCTGCCACCTCTTTCTCTCTCTCTTTCTTTCTCTCTCTCTCTGTCTCCCTCTCTCTCTTTGGTTAAAGAGAGGGTTTTATAATGTCAATCTTCTAGCTTCACTATTTACATATAAGCAGCTAAAATACAGCATAAATGCTGTTTATCTGAGAGAGAGGAATCCTACTAAATATTAACAACATGCCAATTTAACTATAATGAATATATGACTGATTGATGAGTTGCTATGTGAGGATGCCTCGAAATGAGCTACAATCAGAAAACACTGAGCAAGCCTTTTAAGTTATCATGTTCACCCATCAGGGAGTGAGCGTATTTTCTTGGACCAGCTTCAACTGATTTGTGCTGTCTCAGCATTTCTGGCTTTCACGGGCAGTTAGCAATGGGAATGCTATTACTGCCTCTTAATTCCCTCGCTTAATGCAAGGAGAACGGCTAAATGAAAATGAAACATCATTTTCCCCCTGTGGTGCAATTACAGCTATATGCAAGAAACACAAATGTAGGCCATGGTGATGAACGATCTTCTCCATGCTGGAGAACATGTTATTGCGTTTGGGGGCAATGTTATAAAGATCTCTGTTATAGGATATTACACAATCCAGAAACATTAAAAAGCCAATGATTTCTTCACTGCTTTCGAAGCATGCTGAGCATGCGAGCACATGCTGTTGCCAAACTGCGCAGCAGCTGGCGGACTACCAAACGCGCTGGGAGGAAGTAAAGTTTGAAAGTGGCTTTGATGATGATTCCTGCTGAATGTACGTTGTAGGACTCTCACTCTGTCTGAAATTTCAGCTCCAAGGGCTTTTCAAGGACCTTCTGGGCATGAACACCTAAAAAGCCAGACTAAATCTTTAAAGTCTCTGAAAGCATATACAGGAAATCCAAGCTAAATCTCTAAAAAGCTCTCAAATCCAGCACATAGCATTTCTAACACGTGTACAAAATGTAAAGAGGAAGCTGATTCTGAAAAGCATTTAGCCACTGTTGGAAAACAAAAACTTTTATTTCCATTTTGAAAAAAGGGCTGATAGCCTTTACATTGTGTGTACATTACATGAAGAATTAATGAGTTAAATGACTCTTAAATGAGCTTAAATGCTTAATTACTTGCTATACATACCTACAGTGGGGTGCGAAAGTTTGGGCAGCGTTGTTAATTTTCCTGATTTACCTTTATAAAGCATTGATTGTTTGGAGAAAAATATTCCATTTAATATATTATATAGGGGACAAACACAGTGATATTTGAGAAGTAAAATGAAGTTTATATGATTTACAGAAAGTGTGCAATAATTGGTTAAACAAAAGTAGGCAGGTGCATACATTTGGGCACTGTTGTCATTTTATTGATATCAAAACCTTTAGAACTAATTATTGCAACTAATTATTGGATCGGTAAGTTCAGTTACCCTTGACCTCCATACACAGGTGACTCCAATTATGAGAAAGGGTATTTAAGGGGGGCAATTGTAAGTTTTTCTCCTCTTTGCATCTTCTCTGAAGAGTCGCAGCATTGGAGTCTCAAAACGACTTTCAAATGACCTGAAAACAAAGATTGTTCACCGTAATGGTTTAGGGGAAGAATACAGAAAGCTCTCTCAGAGATTTCAGCTTTCAGTCTCCACTGTGAGAAACATTGTGAGAAAATGGAAGACCACAGGCACAGTTCAAGTCAAGGCTCGAAGTGGCAGACCAAGAAAAATCTCGAATAAACAGAAGCGAAGGATGTTGAGAGTCAACCCACAGACCAGCACCAAAGACCTACAACATGAGCTTGCTGCTGATGGAGTCACTGTGCATCGTTCAATTATTCAGCGCACTTTACACAAGTAGATGCTGTATGGGAGAGTGATGCAGATCACAAACAGAGCCGCTACAGGTATGCTAAAGCACATTTGGACAAGCCAGCTTCATTTTGGAATAAGGTGCTGTGGACTGATGAAACTAAAATAGAGTTATTTGGGCATAACAAGGGCCGTTATGCATGGAGGAAAAAGAACACAGCACTCCAAGAAAAACACCTGCAACCTACAGTAAAATTTGGTGGTGGTTCCACCATGCTGTGGGGCTGTGTGACCAGTACAGGGACTGGGAATCTTGTTAAAGTTGAGGGACGCATGGATTCCAATCAATATCAGCAGATTCTGGAGACCAGTGTCCAGGAATCAGTGACAAAGCTGAAGCTGCGGCGGGGCTGGATCTTCCAACAAGACAACGACCCTAAACACTGCTCAAAATCTACTAATGCATTCATGCAGAGGAACAAGTACAACGTTCTGGAATGGCCATCTCAGTCCCCAGACCTGAATATTATTGAAAATCTGTGGTGTTACTTAAAGAGAGCTGTCCATGCTCGGAAACCATCAAACCTGAATGAACTAGAGATGTTTTGTAAAGAAGAATGGTCTAAAATACCTTCAGCCACAATCCAGACTCTCATTAGAAGCTATAGGAAGCGTTTAGAGGCTGTTATTTCTGCGAAAGGCGGATCTACTAAAGGTTTTTTTTTGGTGCCCAAATTTATGCACCTGCCTACTTTTGTTTTACCAATTATTGCACACTTTCTGTAAATCATATAAACTTCATTTCACTTCTCAAATATCACTGTGTTTGTCCCCTATATGATATATTTAACTGATTTTTTTTATCCAAACAATCAATGCTTTATAAAGGTAAATCAGGAAAATTAACAAGGCTGCCCAAACTTTTGCACCCCACTGTACATACATACATACATAATACACACACACATACATACATACATACATACATACGTATATACATACATACTCACATATAATTTTACCAGGAGTGCACTTTTTTATGTGATTTGCAGTCGGGTAGGATGCTTTGATATAAGTAGTGACGGCTGAATACACTATCCTAAATGTGTTCAGCCATGTGTTACATCATAATGCATGGAAAAAGGTTACATAGTAAAGGTATATTTAGAAATTTGAAAAGACTCATGGGACAACTCTGCTGTTGTAATCTGTATTTATTGGTACTTAACTGGTACAGTTACTGCTTGACAGTTTTCCTCCCATAATTCTTCCTGTAGTATATTTAATGAACAAATTGTTAATGATATGTTAATGAATTTCTGAAATTTGCTATGTAATCTTGTATTCAACTTTGCAGGCTTATTAAAGCCGGAAAAATGTTTTGTGATAAATGCAACAGGGAATCCAAGTAAAACCTTGTATATATTGTATTCTGTATGACTTTAATGAGATGTGTTATCATACCAATCAAAAGCATGTCCACTACTGAGGAGGCTTTACAGTTCAGAAAACATGCTAAAATACTAGCATGTACGTGTGTGTGTGCTTGTGCGCACATGTGTGTGTGTATGTGTGTGGGTGAGCTGCAAGTTGCCCTGTGAAGTCTGAAATAATCGTTTAAAAGGAACTGTTGAGTCAGGTTTCCAGGCAGTTTGGTCAGACCACATCATACATCTTTATTATAATGTCACATGAATGATTCAAAAAGAAGATCCAGCTTAATGTTTAGGTCTCAAAAAGAAAGTCAACAAACTTGGTGACTGTAGTAATTCATTCAGATACATCCTTTACCAAATGAAGTAAATAGAGAAGTAATTACACGTTTGTAAGGGACAATTTTCTGAGTAATTATTGGAACATTATTTGCTAGCATTATGCTGAGCCAGCTCAGACTAAAATACTAAAGTAGCTTTGGGAGAGTACCAACAAACTCTTTGCTTTCCTCAATCTTTTTTGTTTGTTTGCTGCACTTCAAAAACATTATTTGATTTATTCTTTATTCATAATTTTGATTTAAATTTGACATAATAAAAAAGTTCATCACAACCAACAAAGGGTGATGGGATGGCAGTGAATTTATTGCTGTACTGAGTCTCTACAACTACAAATAACCTTTTTGGGAAAGAGATAAATAACATTAATACAGTGTATATTTATTTTTTGCCATTCAGGCCATTGGATCATGAGAACCTGAGGCAGCTGTCTTTCTTTGCCTATAGGAAAGACTGCCACTGATCACATACATTCACACAGGTGATCAAATGTCCTTTATTTATTTTACAAAAGATAGAAAATAAAAGTATTGAAAATGCTTTGTTTCGACTTTAAAATACATATATTCAAAAAACGTCTGTCTATGTAGATCAGTGTAACAAGATTTCATCTTATTTGTATTTATATAATTCTGAAGCAGTTCTATAGGTCTATTCCTCATTACACTATTAGAGACTATTTATGACAACATTTGAAGTACAGTTTCATTCTGACACTGTAAGATGGTTTCTCTTTGGCATTCAATCCAAGACTGTAATTGTTTAAGGATTTTATCTTAAACACATGAACTGCTAAGTATTTTTAAAGAACCGTGACAGTATGTGCATTTCAATGACTTTCTTCTGCATTGTGCTATAAAGCACTTTCATTTGCATGAGGTTTACAGTGCAGGAAAGGAGAAGTGCACTGCGCAGTGATGAATTATCTGTTTGCCCCACATTAACTGCACAAATGTTGCATGATCTCTGTTGTAAAATATTTGTCAGTCTATGAAGCCAGTTTTGATTGTGGAAATGATTCTCATATTTCTGCAGAGCAGAGAGGCCAGCAGATTCTGATTAGGAGAGGCGGAGCTGGGGCTCAGGGGCCCGAGAGGGGAAGGTTCTCTCCGCTTGGCTAAACCACAGATTTATGAAAGGTCCATTGGCAGAGCTGTGTGCAGGTGAGCAGAGGCCGTTACAGTACCACTCCTCCATTACACAGCCATTAGAGTCTGTCTCACACCTAATGAAGTTCAGTATGCTGCACTCATACACAATCGCTGCTCCATATAAAACACCTACAGAGGAAAAGTGCTCTACAGAGGAACACTACGACAGGTGCTCTTATTTCTTTCAATGCTCAGTGCATGTGTTCTTCACTACAGCTGGGTCAGAAAACATCAGAGTTCATGCAGTATAATTCAGGGTGCTCGCTTATATTCTGATTTATTAGGGAAGGACATTAAACAATCTACACTCCTTCATATAGAGTATAACGTATTTACACTCATCACCAAAAATAAAAACGGAAGGACGTGTCAGATTGCAGTGCTCTTCGGAAGCAAGATAAAGGTTACCAGGGACAATAAGTGATGACAAATTTTATTAAGCTACACATACAGATGTAGTGTGTCTCACTATGGTGTCAGGCTGCCATGTTTGCTAACGCAACATGCCAGACGCTAGTTGTAGAGGTTCCTAATGGTGTCCTGTTATAATCCATCCCATGCAGATTCTCACACAGTCACTGCAGATGGTGTGGTAAGGGTGGAGCTGGAGATGTGACCCAACACAATAAACCGTACATCTTGGTGCTGACCACGGTGCCTCCACACACAGATTCGTTGCTCATCTCCGCTAGGACAAACGTCGTCACTTGTCACTGAAGATAGCCAGCTGCCGTTCTGAGTCACTCCATGAAATTCTTGCACAACACTAGGGTGATCCTTGGTGATGTTGATGTGGCATTAAGGGCAGTCATCAAGCTCTACCTGCATGTAGTCCTGAGTCATGCGGCCATCTGCCAATAGTGCTGGCACTAACAAGATGAGACATGGAGGGCATCACTACTCACTGGATGTCCAGAATCATAGCTGTTGGGTCAGCCAGGTACAGTGATAAGGCCCATCCTTGCTTATGCCACATGATTGGCTGAACATGAAACGTGATTAGTTCACATGTCTCATGATGCCAAATATCTGTTGGTTGATTCCTTTTAGGTGCAACAGTTTGTGCAACTATTCTTTTGTGATGAGTGTAACCGGCATGCCAAGTCATGCAGTAAAAGGCTTTTTTGTAATTAGTTTACATGTGCATTATAATGCACTGGCTGAAGACAAGTCAGTGGTTAAGACGTATAAAAATTTAATCTGGACTGCTGATATAAAATGGTTCATTGTACAGAAACTTATTGACTCTGATTTCTTTACAGTGGTGATGATGGGAACCAGGGGTTGTTAAGTATCCAAAATATCCAAAAATATCCAAAACCCTCAGTGAATCCTCACACCTGTTCTGAGTGTTATGAGTATGGTTAATATTGCTAAAGGAGCAGCAAAGCAGATTTTCTCTGGGTGCTTTTTTGTCTCACCACACGTACCTCTCCACCGTGGTTTTAAATATATAAATGTTAGGCCACTGTTAAAACTAATCTCAAAAGATCGTAAAGCATTGTTTCAAATTTCAACATATTTGTAACCTGTTACATGCTTTTATAGGCATTCAAATCTTTGGATGTCTGATTCTTATCACCACCACTGTTTAAGTGTTGATACAGAATGTCTAAAATAGCAAAAAATAAATAAATTATGTGAAATATATGTGAAATAATATGTGAAATTCTCTATTCAGTTTTTATTTTACACAACATATAACCTGGAGAGGGAGTTTGGAATGTGCTTGTTCTCTTCTGATGCTCCTGAGGTCTTCTTTTTTTAAACTACCTTCATGAGAATGTCATGACACATGTGTATGCATTGAATGACATAATAAAAAAGCAATACTTCAGTATTTCTAATCAGCTCATGGAGGTAATCACAAGACAACACAGGAAGCTTTCTGAAGCTCATTACATTTGATCAGGATACGAGTGACTATTGTGCCATTTATTACACTGTCATCTCTCTCAGGTAAAGGAACTCATGCAGAGGCCAGATTAAAACACCATATGTCATTTCTATATATTTACACCTGAGTTAAATTCATGAGTTAAACTGAGTTAAAGTCCTGTCTACAACCAGTAGAACTGGATCACTATAATAATTCAGCATGATTTTTAGAATAAGGTGGCACAGTGGATAGATCTCGCAGAAAGACAGGCTGGTTTTGATTCCTGGTCTGAATGCCCAGGGTCCTTTCTGTGTGGAGTTTGCATGTTCTTCCTGTATCTGCATGGGTTTCCTCTGGGTGCTCCAGTTTCCTCCTACAGACGTGTTGTCAGGTGAATTGTAGATGCTAAATTGCCCCTAAGTGGGAGTGTGACTGAATGTGTATGCCTGCTCTATGATATGCTGGCATTCTGTCCAGGATGTTTTCTGCCTTCCTGTCAATAAGCACTAGAATAGGCTCTAGCACCCCCACAACTCAGAAGGATAAGCAGCTCAGAAGATGAATGAATGAACGATGAACTCTTTTTGCTAAAACAAATCTGGTCCTGGCCAGATTTAAGAGGCAATGGCTATGCTGATGGCCATACCAGGAGGATCATGAGAGGCATATGCACTCTGGAAAAGGGACTATTAGTGTTGTTTGCTGTTGCTGTGTGTTTGTTGTGGGCACGTGTTTCTTGTCATGGTGCACGTTTATTTAGTGCGATCAAAAAAATAAAAGGAATCCATTGACAGAAATGAAACTTGGTGGGGAGGTTTGATAATGTGAGACATTTGAATGATGTGTGACGTAAGCAAGGATCTTATCACTGTACCCAGCAGCCACGATTGTGGACATTTAGCAAGCAGTGCTAGCCTCCTGTTAGTGTCAGCACCATTAGCAGAAGACGCAGGACTACATGCATGCAGATTATTACCACAACTGTTTTTAAACACTACGTCATCATCACCAAAGACTGAAACGATGTTGTGCCAGACTGTCATGGAGTGACTCAGACTGAACTGAGGTTCACCTGTGGTTAGTGATTGGTAAGATAGTTGGTGGTGTGGCCACAGCTCTCTGGAAAAATAACTTTTGTTGGTATAGTAAGTTTTCATTTGTGGATATTCTTTAAACTTTTAGAGGAGCTCGTCACACTTGTGTATTTATTTTCACAGACGTTTGTAAGAGAAGCATTTAAAGAAAATAGTATACATCTTTAATATATCAATATATAACTCGGCTCCTTCAGTCAGTTTGTGTAAGTAATAAGTTTAGCTTTATCTTTAGCCATAGAATCACATTAACTATTATTAACCCACTTGACTTTCACTGGGAAAATCAGAGATTTTATTTCATATAAAACAATACATTAGAGGCCCTTATAATCCTGTAAATCTGAGGATTTAAAGAGAAATTCCATCAGGGCCTAATAATCTACAGACTGAGATCATCCAAATGTCTAGCATTTGTTTCTGTGTTTTAATTACAGAACTCCTTTCACCATCCAATCGAAGCACGGTTCATTTACATCTGCCCATGTCCATCCAGCTAGTGGATCCAGATGTGCGAGCAGATGTCCTGTCTCCAGCTGAATAATTAAAATGGTCAGTTTCCTCAAGCGGACAACAAGCCTCTGGAAAAGCAGCCCCTTTTTAAAGTGACTGAGGGAAATGGAGCACACTGAAGCATGCTCTCTGGGATTCCTCCAGCATCAAAGGAAAGATCCCAGAGTCTGATTTCACTATTGAATGAAAACATTAGTTTTTGCCATCCTGAGCTCTTGCTATTTGGCAGTTTTACCAGTAGATGGCAGCAATATTAAAAAGGCTGTGTAGACTGTCACCCACTTCACTGAAATATACAACCAACATGCACAAGCAGAATCACTCTCAGCACTGTTTTAAGCAGACAAGGGGCATTTTGTATGGCTGGAATTAACACTCTTTAGTCAGCTCACAGATTTATGGAGGAAAAGTTATGCTCCGAGTTCCAAGACTTTTGGGCTAGACTGTTGTGATAAAAGGGGTTTACATATTTTACATTCATTTTTCAAATTTCTAAAGCCAAAGACAGTTAATCACTGGTGTTGACAACTAATTAAAAATGGGTTAAGGGATTCCTGTAAATATTTTTAAGGTATACAGAAGGTATACAGAATCATTTAATTTCAGCTGATCTGTTCTTTATAATAAAGTAACAGTGTTTCCAGTTATCATAAGAGGAAACTGCATGGAAGCGATATATTGATTAAGCAGCTGTTATGCTGTAAGAGCTGGAATCTACAGTATATACAGGATGCTATAAAACATTGGGGGAGGGTCTAGAATGACTGGCTGTTTAGTATTACTCACATTTTTATAATAACTATACAATTAACATTTAGTTTACAGGTAAT
The DNA here is from genome assembly GCA_024036415.1 of Prochilodus magdalenae. Taxonomy (NCBI): domain Eukaryota; kingdom Metazoa; phylum Chordata; class Actinopteri; order Characiformes; family Prochilodontidae; genus Prochilodus; species Prochilodus magdalenae. The sequence goes on along the minus strand of JAMWET010005996.1, from coordinate 930,645 downwards.
TACAGTTTATTACTATTAGTATCCAGTGTGCTAACTTATTATTTAGTAACAACTAGATTACTATTAACATGTAATTTTTAGAGTTGTACACCATTTACCGTAATACCATACCCTAATTACCATATTATTAATCACTTATTACAAAGCAGCAAAGTACTACCAAAACGTTTATATACAGAACCATTTATGCTAAACAGAAGAGAGCTGACTACATATCTTTTGTAGAATAATTATTTTGTAATAATTTTTGTAATAAACTGTTTGCAGTTATGTTTGGAATCATTTTGGAGCAAATATGCCATGAAGTACTTGTCATTTTCTGGACTGTTATCTTAAGATCATGACTTGTTTTGTGACCACAAGCAAGCAAAAGTTTTTGTGAGGTCTCAACTCATGTCTCTTGTGATCTCAATAAATGCTGTGACCTTGAGAACACAATTTACACCCAAGCAATACAAAAATCATTTTTTTACATTTCTCATTATAGTTGATTAAAAATCATCTTATGTAGTGAGCTACACATTCAGAAGTAGTGTCTTCTCAGTATGGCACTGGACCTCCATGTCAGACATGGAGTTGTAGTGGTTCCTAATGGTATCCTGGGATGATCTATCCTATGCAGCTTGGATATTACCACATAGTTCCTGCAGATTTTGTAGTAGGGGTAAAAGTGTAGCCTTCTGGGTGTGTGCCCAGTAACTTCATGACAGCACAACACCAGCCTTTGCCGACGTTGATGTGGTGTTAAGGGCATTTGTACCCGTCGGCATGCATGTACCACTGCGCCGTCCAGCCGCCTGCCAATGGTGCTGCCACTAAAAGGATGACTCATGAAGGGTAACACTGTTCACTGAATGTCGGCAATCACGGCTGTTGGTTCAGTCAGGTACAGGGATAAGGTCCAATCTTTATTACATTAATCTTTTGCATGTCTCACGATATCAAATCACCCACCAAGTTTCATTCCTGTCAGTTGATTCCATATGGATGCAACTATGTGTGCAACTATTCTTTTGACGATGAGAGTATATGACGGTGAAGCTTAACCTTTACACCCCTGCTATGTTCAGCCTGGTTAAACTTTAACAAATTGCCTGCAAACAGAGCACTTTATCCACCATGCTTTCATAACCAACATCCTATGCATGCCAATTACGATAAGAGGTCCCTCAAATATTTAAGACTGCTGATATGTTGGCTTATCTTATCTTCTTTCCTGTGTATGAACAAGTCCCTCTGTTTGGTCTTACTTGTCATATCTGGATCGTTTTTACACTGGTTCAAGCAGCCCAGAGAAGGATTTCCCTTTTCAGTTTTCATCACAGATCTGCACCAGGGACATGGACAGGTCATCCAACATTTCTCCTGATATTAAGAGAGTGTTTATGGGGAGCTTGTCACATCCTTTGCCACAGTATAAGCCTCAACTCTTTTTGTGATCGATGTTGTGCTCATGCCAGAGGTACTGGACAGAGCTCCAGAGAATGTAACTCCACTGCTCCAACACCCACTGATGTATCCTTTTTGCTGATGCTTGCTGATGCTCATGGTGACCGACCCTAGGCTCATGTATGGCTACTCCAGAGCACTCCATTCTGTTGGTAATGTTTTTCGAGGAGGATTACACAAACCATGCTTCTGCAACTTAGCAATGAGTGGACCTCAAACTAGCTGAATTCGCTAATTAGAAAGAGATGTATGGACACTTTAGAATAGTTAAGTGGTGTATCGCCACCCTTCAGCAAAGGTTTCACTATTGTTGACTGGAACAGACGTGCATGAAAGATGCTAGGATTGGGAAGGTGTGGGAACTGGTTTTGGAAACCACCTTGGAGTCAGTGATAACAGACACAGAGATAACTAAGCATTACTGAAATAGTAATACATAGCTAACAGTAATACAATAACTGTATCTGATTCAAAAAAATATGCACATCACTTTATTATACATTGAATAAAATGTATTGACACAGTGTTGTTTTTCAGTTTAGCTGTTTTGGTTATAAATACATTGCTGTAATTTTACTGATGTGAAAATGACTGAATCAATGCCTCACTTCTTTATCAGTAAAAGCACCTTTGTCACACAGCGAACACTGATTAATATCTCTCCACTTGAAACTCTTTGTGCATTATGGGTCAACAGGCCATGTGAAGGAAAGTAAGTTTTTGTTAATATGCAAAACAGCTTATAGGCGATGACAAAGGCAACATTAGAGTTTTATGGATAGGGGGCAAAGCCTGTACTGGGGGGTTTAGGGGCACTTTTGTGGTCACTCAACTGCCCCTTAATTGCTAAAATGTCTGTTAATCATAGACGTCTAGAGTAGCAAGAGCCAGAAAATGATCGTAAAAATGGCTATTTGGTTAAAATGGTACATGGTACATGTGTTTTTCACAGTTTGTATTAAGACTATAATGTATGACATGAACACTGTTACAACAGACACAGATCCAGCAATGATATTGAAGTTAAAAAATGCTATCTGTACATCATAAGTGTGAATCCCTGATAGTAACACTATGGATGATTTCAATTAGTTATATACATTCATTTAGGCAATGCTATATAACATTTGGGGGACTAAGGCCTTAGGCTATGACCTTCCAAAACCTGGCCTAGCAATGCCCAAGAGCCATGCGTTATAAAGCTATATTTAATTCCTATGTGCAGTTCATTTATTGAAGTTGTATATTTTGAATGAGCCTATATATAGCATTTCTTTTATTTCATATAGTCTTATAGTAATACTAAAAATATTGTTTGGCTTCTTTAGAAACAAGGCACCAGTAAGTCTCAGCTGAAACTACAGTAAACAGTATCCCCAGAATAGTTATGTGGTCAGATTTCCGCACTGACCGCTTTTCTGAGCTCTTGACCCGTCCTGTTTCCCCCTCCACACCCACCTTGCTTGCTCGGACTCGATTGCTTCATTGCATAAAGACTAATTAAGGCCCGTGTTGGAGCGCGCGCGTCTACAGCAGCGTTTCTAACGAGCAGAACGGCTTTCCTGCAAGGCGCCTCGCGCAACACGCGCGCGCACACACAAGCGTACACACACTGTATTACTGCAGCTATTCGGCAGGGCGCGGGCGCGAAGCCATGCACGAGCCGTGCGGAATCCCAGGCCCGCGTGCAGTCCATTGGAGGGATAGGAGGTGAAGGTGTACGGTTTCTGGGGTGGTGGGGGGTTAGCGGGGGTGGGGTGGAGGCAGGTAGCGGGGATGTGGGCTATTTATATCCCCGCGGCGCCGCCATCTCAGCGCGTGCGCGCACACCAGCACTAAAACAAAGCGAAAGCTCTCTCTCTCTCTCTCTCTCTCTCTCTGTCTCTCTCTCTCTCTCTCTCTCTCTCTCTGTCTCTCTCTCTCTCTCTCTCTCTCTCTCTGTCTCTCTCTCTCTCTCTCTCTCTCTCTCTCACTCTCTCTCACGCGCGCTCTCGTGCTACGGCTCGTTCCTTAAAATAGCTGGCAGAGTCGTGATCGACTCGCCCTCGAAAGCCTTGGAGAAAAAAATAAAACGAAAAAAAAAAAACAGAAAGCGATTATGGGCTGATACAGTCAAGAACCAGACTCTCTCTTACTCCCCCCACCCCATGCATTTTCATTTTCCCTCTCTCTATCTCTCTATCTCTCTCTCTCTCTCTTACTTTTCTCTTCTCTTCTCTTCTCTTCTCTTCTCTTCTCTTCTCTTCTCTTCTCTTCTCTTCTCTTCTCTTCTCTTCTCTTCTCTTCTCTCTCCACCCCCCGACCCCCGCCCCTTCTCTCTGAATTAATGCGTCGCTATTTTTAGAACGCCAGCGTTTCCAGGGGAAACCTGATGACGCAATGACGTCAATGCAGGTCAATAGCCGAGTGGAGGAATCGAGCGGCGTCCGCTCAGGCAGCGCGGGGAACGAAGGAGCGCGCGGGGGAAAACGACGGACGGAGACCCGGCGGACCACCTCGTTTAAGCGCGGGCATCTTAACGGAGACCCCCACCTGCGGGTCAGCGAAGGCTAGTAGTAAGTGACAGCCGAGGAGGAGCGCGCGATGAGGGGGGGGGGCAGTGATGATGGGGTCTGGACGGGCGGGCTTCTCTCTCTTTCTCTCGATCTGCTCGTTTCTAAAAAGAAAAAAAAAAGAAAAGGAAAAAGCATCACTGGTGAAATTGCTCTCTCCATCTCTGAGACGCGCGCGATGGGGCTCCAGTCGTTGAGATATACTCGTGCGTTTGTTTGGTCACAGCCTGAGTGGACCTGAGCGTGAAGACCGCTGCTGCTGCTGTTCCACCATCCCTCAGTCTGCACGCGCCAAAGGTAAAAAAAAAAAACGCACCTGGACCCTCACCGTGTCGCTTTTACGCAGAGCATGGTTGAGGCTGGACGCAGTGCAGTCTGCTCGCTTTAGCACAGTCGGGGGTAATGTCACAGGAGAGAGAGAGGAGGTGTGAAGCGGGTGGTCAGTTCGGCTGTGTGTAATGAGTGAGCGTTTGAGTGTTTCACAGTGGACCGTATGGACGCACGTGATTGGCATGATGAATGCAACCGAAAGAGCTCAGTCCCAGGAGTGTGTGTGTGAGTGTGTGTGTGTGTGTGTGTGTGTGTGTGTAAGGGGGGGGGGTTGTCTTTTTATCCATGAGCTGACTATAGTGCACTTTCTATTTGTCCTTTTTCCTTCATCCCCGTCAGATCGTTCCGCCATACATGTTGCTGGGCATGTTCGCTCTCCTAAAAGCTCGAAGCTTGAATTTTTCCTTTCCCGCATGTAAGATGTACGACAAACGTGTGTGCGTGAGTGTTTCGTGAGAACAGATTGTGCCACTGTGCGCTGGGGCGCGCGGATGTTGCCTTGTGAAGATTATTCTGCATATCATTTTTAAACTTATTTGCATATCTTTGAATTATGTGCAGCGATGCTGTGATAACGTTTGTGTTTTTTGCAGGTTTGCTTCTCACATGCACGCGCGTTTGCACTGCACCTCCCACCCCCCAACCCCCCACCCCTCCACTCTGAGGTATAGGGCGTTACCGAGGCGCTCGGGTTCAGCACCGCGGACAGCAGTCATAGTGCACTCCGGACACGCGCGCGCACACGCACGTGTAGTTACATCCCCCACCCCCCATCACTACCGCCCACCAACACCTCACCCATTATACACACAGAGGACACAAACACGTACAGATACAGACATGCAAATTAATAAATTATCAATATATATTTATGTTGACATTCACGGCAAATTCATAGCTGTTAGTGATAATAGTTCAGGACTACAGGCGTATTGTCTAATTCTAAAAGAAGCAACATTAAGTAAATAGTTTAGTGTCAGACTAGACTTAATCTGTGTCTGGGAAGCCACCCAAAAATACAGTGTCCAGGCGGAGTCTCCTCCTGTCTTTATCTCGCAGCCTAGTGTCCATATTCAGGGTACACCTGTTAGAATCGGCTACTACCTGTGGGATTGCTACTACCTGTGGGATTGCTACTACCTGTGGGATTGCTACTACCTGTGGGATTGTCCTGCTACACTGGAGCTAATATTATGTCAAGTCAACTAAAAGAATGAAGTTTACTCAACTCGTTTACATCAAGACAAATATATGAATGGCTTAGAATCAATCAAAGCAAAAATCTGCTCAATTCAAACCCAACTCATAATGGTAATTGCACTTTAGCCGACAATTATTTCCAGTTTAAAAATTGAAATGAATGATACCTTTCTTTCTAACTGTTTATAATAAGTAGCTCATACCTAATGACAAACACAGCTTGAGCTCAAGCAAACATTACTCATGACCAGCCACTAAAGCTGTGATGTTAACAAACATCAAATAAATAAAGTAAATAAATGAATGCTAAAAATATAAACACCAAATAAGCAAACATTAATACCCTCTAATTCTAAATGAACATGAACAAACATTACTCACCACAGCCCCTAAAGGTAACGCCCCATCAAATAAACAAACATTACTTACTACTGTACTCAACATCTGTTATTACCAAACATAAAAACATACATAACTTACCTTTTACATGTGTTTATTAACAAGCACCAAATAACCATCTACAGATCTTTCTCAATACCACCCTGTAAAGATGATATTAAACAACATGTAAACAATCGTCACTCACTCACACTCTCTAAAGGTGTTATAATACAAACATCAAATGAACAATCATTACTTACTGCTGCTGCTATTAACAAACATCAAGCAATCATTACTCAATGCTGCCTGCTAGAACTACTATTGGCAAACATCAAGCAAACAAACATTACTCACTTCTGCCCTCTAAAGATGCTGTTAGTAAACATCAAATAAACAAATATTACTCACTGCTAGCCTGTAAAGATGCTATTAGTAAACATCAAATAAACCAACATTACTCACTGTTGTCCTCTTAAGGTGTTTTAAACAAACATTGGATAAACAAACATTAATATCTGCTGTCTTCTAAAGCTGCTTTTAGCAAACATTATTCACTGCTGCCCTCTAAACTGCTATTAGCACACATAAGGTAAACAAATATTACTACTGCTGCCCTCTAAAGATGCTGTTAGTGAAGATCACATAAAAAAATATTACTACTGCTGCCCTCTAAAGATGCTGTTAGTGAACATCACATAAACAAACATTTCTACTGCTGCCCTCTAAAGATGCTGTTAGTGAACATCACATAAACAAACATTTCTACTGCTTCCCTCTAAAGATGCTGTTAGTGAACATCACATAAACAAATATTACTACTGCTGCCCTCTAAAGATGCTGTTAGTGAACATCACATAAACAAACATTTCTACTGCTTCCCTCTAAAGATGCTGTTAGTGAACATCAAATAAACAAACATTTCTACTGCTTTCCTCTAAAGATGCTGTTAGTGAACATCACATAAACAAATATTACTACTGCTGCCCTCTAAAGATGCTATTAGTAAACATCACATAAACAAATATTACTACTGCTACCCTCTAAAGATGCTGTTAGTAAACATCACATAAACAAACATTTCTACTGCTTCCCTCTAAAGATGCTGTTAGTGAACATCACATAAACAAATATTACTACTGCTGCCCTCTAAAGATGCTATTAGTAAACATCACATAAACAAACATTACTACTGCTACCCTCTAAAGATGCTGTTAGTAAACATCACATAAACAAACATTACTACTGCTTCCCTCTAAAGATGCTGTTAGTGAACATCACATAAACAAATATTACTACTGCTGCCCTCTAAAGATGCTATTAGTAAACATCACATAAACAAACATTACTACTGCTACCCTCTAAAGATGCTGTTAGTGAACATCACATAAACAAATATTACTACTGCTTCCCTCTAAAGATGCTATTAGTAAACATCACATAAACAAACATTACTACTGCTACCCTCTAAAGATGCTGTTAGTGAACATCACATAAACAAATATTACTACTGCTGCTCTCTAAACTGCTATAAGCACATATAAAGTAAACAAACATTACTCACTGCTGCCCTTTGAGCTGCTATTAGCAAACATCAAATAAACAAACATTACTCACTGCTGCACTCTAAACTGCTATTAGCAATCATCAGGTAAACAAACATTACTTACTGCTGCCCTGTAAACTGCTATTACAAGCATCAAATAAACAAACATTACTCACTGCTATCTTCTAAATTGCTATTACAAGCATCAAATAAACTAACATTACTTACTGTTGTCCTCTAAATTGCTATTACAAACATCAAATAAACGCCGCTGTCCTCTAAACTACATCAAGTAAACAAACAAGCAAACGTCAAGTAAACAAACATTACTCACTGCTGCCCTCTAAACTGCTATTAGTAAACATTATGTAAATAAATATTGCTCACGGTTACCCTCTAAAGATGCTATAAGTAAACACCAAATAAACAAACACCACTCACTACTGCTATTAGTAAACATAAAATAAACAAACATTACTTACTGCTGCCCTCTAAACTGCTATTAGCAAACATCAAGTAAACAAACATTACTTACTGCTGTCTTCTAAACTGCTATTACAAACATCAAGTAAACAAACATTACTTACTGCTGTCCTCTAAATTGCTATTACAAACATCAAGTAAACAAACATTACTTACTCTGCCCTGTAAAATGCTATTAGCAAACATCAAGTAAACAAACAATACTTACTGTGCCCTGTAAAATGCTATTCGCAAACATCATGTAATCAAACATTACTAACTGCTGCTATTTGCTATTACAAACATCAAATAAACTAACAATACTCACTGCTGCCCTCTAAACTACATCAAGTAAACAAACAAGCAAACGTCAAGTAAGCAAACATTACTCACCGCTGTACTCTAAACTGCTTAAGCGATAGAATACGAATGTTTTAAATACAAACACTGATTATGACTATTTTAAACTGATGAACTTGCACCAGTGTTTAGTAAAGAAATCTTCATTTTATAAGTTGTCCGATTATCCCATTACCTGCTGTATATATACATATATGTATATGTATGTATATGTCCTGTTGTGCGGTTATGGGTGATGTGTTAGTACAGCTTCCATTTCCAAAATGAAAAGCAGTCTGGATTATCAAATAGTGTGCCCATCATGTAAACCCCAGAAACACGGTGCACTTTCAGTGTACATCTCAGCACTACACATATTAGGAATGAAGACCATCAGATGTTAACAAAGCAATCTCAGCCTCTGCATGCATTAGAACTGAAGTACGGAGACAAAGCACCTTGCATTGAGTTTAATGTTACTTCTAAAACAGCTATCATAAACACAGACATTTAAAGCTTCGGGCAACATATTGTTTGCTCTGTTGGCAGGTTTTCCTAAACAGAAAATCATTTTAGAATTAGATATTTCACAACAAAGAAAATGAATATTAAACTATAAAAATAGCCTAATCTCTATATAGGAAACCAGTCCTCTGTTGCAGTTTACAGTAAATCCTTCCCAAATGCTCAAACCTCTACATTATATTGTAGTAGCTCACTAAGGTGTTAGTTATCTGCCAAATTACTTCACATACACACAACTAAGAATTGCAAACATGAATTAATGAGATCCTGCTGGTGTGGTCTCCTTTTATTTTAATGATGCTGGGTACTGTACCATTTTCATATCACATTATCCAGCAATGCCTTGTTGCGATATATATCGTTAGAAGTGTTGTGATCCTTTATCCAGAGCAGTCACTATAACTGAAGCAATGAATGAGCAAATACTAGTAAAGCTGCAGGACATTGATGTGGCTCAGTTGTGTAGTAAGGTGAAGCAGGCTAGCAAATCTACTTTTCAGTTTAGATATCTAAGGCAGAAATAAACTCCTCCATTCCTGCTTCTGTTCATCTGTTTCAATGATTTATTATTACTGTTATTACAATTATTCTACAATATTACAATTATTTGGACAGCAGGAATAAAAATTAAGAGGGTAACCTTTTAAATAAGATTTGGGGCAATTCTAAAGTGTCAAAAAATTTTTTATTGTAATAATATAATTGAACAAAAAGTAATGTGATATTAATTCTATGTAGATGATAGATCTTATTAATTAACATAATAAGACAAATAAGTGCAGTCATCAGTAAAATACAGCTAATTACAGTCACCTGTAAAACCTGTTCAAAGTTCAAAAGTTTTGTATAGATGCCTAGTAAACTGATTTTTCATGTTTGAATTATGTTATGTACATTCACATGCTTTTTACATAGGTTCTTTAATTTCTCCAGACTACTAACTAAAGAATTAGGATGTCACTGTTACTGTATTCGTAAGCACACAATTTTTGCTAATTTTAACTTGACTAAACTACCATACACCATGGAAATGGTATGGTTCATTTAATTTCATATGGAGTTGTTCAATAAACCATTATGAATATAAATTTGATCACTGACATTGTTAATTAATATTTTTTTCATGTATCTTCATCACATGATGATGTATTTTATGTGTGCATATGAGTCTAACATGTAATAACAATAGAAGTGTGAAGCGAGCCCACCAATCAGGATACAGTGGTTACTTTGTTTTAAGTTTGTTTTGACCTGTTGGACAGAGCTTGGTTCTAGCTAATGGAAACGGTTCTCCTTTAGTGTTTTGTGCTTATGATAATTTTAATAGACATCAGTGTCAAACTATTTAATGACCTTCTGTTAAAAGATTGGTGGATCAAGAGTGACACCAGAGTCTTTACACCTAAAATGAGTTGATTAAGCATCATGCTCCAGAAATGGTAATAGGACATTAGAGCCATGACATTAGAATCATGATACTTTTTACATGATGCTTTTCATACTAAAGTACATTCGTAGGCAGTATTTTTTTTCTTTAACTCAAGAGGAGGTCTAAAGGGAGGAACGTCTACTTTTACTGAAGGAATACGTACCTTGAGGATCTCTACTGTAACTCAAGTACATGGTTTGTGTACTTCATCCACCGCTGTTCATTTGTAACATACAGCGCCCTCCACAATTAATGGAACCCCTTGTTAAGATGTGTTAAAAGCTTTAAAATAAGTTACATTTTTAATGCAGATATATAATCTCACACTGAAAATGGTATAAAAATGTAACATTTAACTCCAGTGAAATAAATTTAAAAAACCCTGACTAAGAAACAATTTTTTTATAAAATCACCTGTTCCACAAACGGCGCCCCAACTGTTGCAACTATTTACAATTCCTAGAAAATAAATCTAATTGAAGCATTTCTGTCTTTTCTACCTTTATTTATAAAGTTGAGCAGAGTATCTAGGAACTTTTAATTAGTAATACATCGCTTCCTGACTCCCTGGGGTATAAATATGCCATGACACAGAGGCCTATCGCTGTTATCCACTCTTCAGCATGGGAAAGACAAGGGAATACACCTTTCAAGTACGGCAGATGTGTGTTGACCTTTGTAAGTCAGGCAATGGCTACAAGAAAATAGCCATTCGCCTACACCTGCACCTACAGTCAGTGGAATCATCAAGAAGTTTAAAACTGGAACAGTGGCAAGCAATTCTGGACAAGGAAGCAAGTTTATCTTGCCTCCACGCACAGTTAGGAGGATGGTAAGAGAAGTAAAAGGTTCTCCAAAGCTCACTGTTAAAGAATTGCATCAAGGAGTAGCATCTTGGGGTCACAAAGTCTCCATAACAACCATCAGGTGATATATACATGCTAACAAGCTGTTTGGGAGGCTTGCATGGTAAAAGCCTTTTCTCACCTAAAAGCATAAACGTAAATATCTGGATTTTGCTAAGCAGTCCTGGACTGGGATTGGGTACTTTGTTCAGATGAGACCAAGATAGAGTGTTTGTGGCCAAAAAGCTCTAAGTGGGTCTGGCATAACACAAAAGTAAGCGGAAGAGCACCTCATGCCCACTGTGAAGTATGGAGGAGGGTCGGTGATGCTGTGGGCTTGTTTCTCTTCCAAAGGCCCTGGGAACCTTGTTGGGGTGCATGGCATCATGGACGCTTTAAAATACCAGGACAGTTTAGATCGAAAGCTGACACAAAATCAGACTCCTCCCATGGCCATCTCAGTCCCCAGACCTCAACCCAATTGAAAACCTGTAGGGTGAGTTAAAGAGGAGAGTGCATAGGAGAGGACCCAGGACCCAGGAGAGACTGTGCAAAGAAAACTGGTTAAAGGCCCCTCTTTCTATATTCTTCCTTCTTGTGAAATGTTATAGAGAAGATTAGGTGCTGTCTTGTTGGCAAAAGGGGGTCGTACAAAGAATTAACATCAGGGGTGCCAATAATTGTAGCACAGATGATTTAATGTAAAATAATGATTTATTAATGTGGGATTCTTTTCCACTGAATAAATGAACTTAATTAAGCGGTCGGATGGGGCATTTTTTGCATAGTTGTCCTATATAAAAAAAATAACAGAATTTATTTAAAGCCTAAGAACACATCTTAACGAGGGATGCCAATAATTGTGAAGGGTGCTGTAGTAGCATATTAAGTTCAGGCCTCCACTTCTGTTCTGAAACAGATTAATTAAAACTCTTCAGATGCATGTTCAATTCAGTGTGATTTGGAAATTGTACAGGATTTTTCTACCATGCTGTGACATATTTACAATTTCAGTACAAGGTCTCTGAGCTAACTGAGCGTTTGTTCTAGGTGACGGTGAGTAGAGAAGGTGAAACGTTATTTTCCCAGCACACTGGTACAGGCTGATGGAAACCAAAATACAAAAGACATTTCGGGTTTAAAGTCAACATATTTTAAATAGAGATTAGGGGAAGCAAGAGTTTTGTTTTTTAAAAGTTAAATGATGGGTTGTCTTTAACATGACCAGGGATATTCTGATTTCAGATCTGCAATTTATGCTGCAAAATTTTACTTTGTTAAGTCTTTCAAATTTTCTGTAATTTTATATTATATATTAGTAGTATTAAAATTAGTAAAGCCTTGACCTGTTTGGCTAAAATGTGTTTTTTATATTAATTTTGCATTAATTCCTTCAATTCTAATGTGTTGATGTAATATATTTTATTGATGTAGTAATTTTGTACATATCAAGTAAATTCAATAACGTACACTTAAATCCCTTATTTTCAGTGTGTGATGTTTGATGCTGTGTTTACTGGCCTGACCGTTTCTTCACCTTCTTTTGTTATAAATGATAATTGTCTACTTATAATCCCAGCCTTCAAAAATAATCCCTCTTCATTAAAGTGGATTTCTTACTTAGTTATTAGTGCTGGATATTACTCTACTGGTATTCACGACATCCACAAAAACACTTTTACTGTAGTGTATACTCAGTGTAACCATGTTCAAGTAAACATGATGCCGGGGAGCACTGACTCCATACAATAGCCTTATCATAGCCAATCATAAAATGAACATTCCACAGCTTCCTCACCTTTTTCTTTAGGATACCTGTTTGCTCAAATTCACATATGCCATGGTCTAATTTTAATATAACAGAGTGTATACCTAGTATATCTAATGAGATCAAGTTCAGCGTAAAGTGTATACGGACAGTGGATCCTTTTTCTTGGGGGGGTACAGTTAAGAGGTTTAAGTTTCAAAATGTGCCACTCACTCCCTCCACATAGTCCATATTCAGCACCCTCCACAGTTATTGGCACCCCTTGTTAAGATGGGTTCTTAGGGTTCTAGTAAATTCTTATTTTTTTTAAATAATATAGCACAACAATGTAAAAAAGAAAAAATCCAACATTTATTTTCATACAGTTGTTACATACAGTCAGGTCATTGACATTTTGTCCCCCTCATCTTTTCCCACTGATTCTTCACTAGTTCTGCAGTTGACTTGGGTCAGCGTCACTACTAGTACCATGGTGCGGTACCTGGACCCTACAGAGGTTGCACAGGTAGTCCAACTACTGAAGGATGGCACATCAATATGTGCCATTGCCACAAGGTTAGCTGTGTCTCCCAGCACAGAGTACGGTAGAGATTCCAGGAGACAGGCAGTTACTCTAGGAGAGCTGGACAAGGCTGTAGAAGGTCCCTAACCCCTTAGTAGGACCGGTATCTGCTCCTTTGTGCAAGGAGGAACAAGATGAGCACTGCCAGAGCCCTACTGCTGTGAATGTGTCTGACCAAACAATCAGAAACTTTGATTTTCAGGGTGTCTTTGAATTCAACCCTCTGTAGGGTGATCATTTTCATTTCCATCAAACGATGTGGCATCCTTTCGTTTCTAACACATTACCCAGTCTATATGAGAAAAGATATTCTGCATGATTTTTTTCCTTTTGAGATCTGACGTGTTTTCAAAGTGTTCCCTTTATTTTTTTGAGCAGTGTGTGTATATGTGTATATATATAAAAACACCCTTATCATTTAGTCTTGAAACATTAGCAGTAAAGCCAGCCCCCTGATCACATCCTATTACAAATGAAGATAGTTTGGTCATGTGGACAGGCATAATGAAAAACATTAATGTGCTCGTCATCTGTTACATTGACCATTAAACCATAAATCATTATTTTAGTACTCAGATAAGTAGGCAGTTATCAGTGAGTAGATGAATGAAATCTGAATCTTTATGTTATTAATGCCAGCAAAGACTGAATTCCATCAAATGTTCCAGGACGGACAAATTGACTGCAGACTTCCTTTGTATTTTGCAGATGTGCTGTAGACCACCAAAAGGCCCATGGTCATCCTCCTGCCTGCCCTTTACGTCTCTTTTTGCGGTCTGGGCTTGCTGTTCCATAACTCAGTAGCCAGGAAGCCCTTACCCCAAAAAGTATTTGTGGAGGGTCCAGACATCTTGCACGCTGTCAGTCTCAGCGCTAGGACAACTAAGACCCTGTGTTATACTGTTCTTCTTGACATCAGGATCATCAGCCTGTAACATTTTTACCAACTGACACACACAATCTGTTTGTCTGCCACTATTTAAGTGCTTATATGATTATTGCCTTATTCATTTGAGAACAATTCAAACATTGTGCGTAACTATACCTTAGTTTTATACTTATTCGACATTTCTTGATAAATAAATAGTTACAAGTTAGATTTAGATTTGCTGCTACATACCTAGGGTTGTTAACATTAGATTCAACTTTATTGTCATTGTGCAGAGTACAGGTACAGAGCCAATGAAATGCAGTTAGCATCTAACCAGAAGTGCAAGTACAGTATTATTTACATAAAGAGCCGTAGTAATAAATATATACGTATAATATAAGCATATCTATATACAGTGGGGTGCCAAAGTGGGAAGCGTTGTTAATTTTCCTGATTTACCTTTATAAAGCATTGATTGTTTGGAGAAAAAAAAATCTGCTAAATATATCATATAGGGGACAAACACAGTGATATTTGAGAAGTGAAATGAAGTTGATATGATTTACAGAAAGTGTGCAATAATTGTCTAAACAAAAGTAGGCAGGTGCATAAAATTGGGCACCAAAAAAAAACCTTTAGTAGATCCTCCTTTCACAGAAATAACCTCTAAACGCTTCCCATAGCTTCTAATGAGAGTCTAGATTGTGGCTGAAGGTATTTTAGACCATTCTTCCTTACAAAACATCTCTAGTTCTTTCAGGTTTGATGGTTTCCGAGCATGGACAGCTCTCTTTAAGTGACACCACAGATTTTCAATAATATTCAGGTCTGGGGACTGAGATGGTCATTCCAGAATGTTGTACTTGTTCCTCTGCATGAATGCATTAGTAGATTTTGAGCAGTGTTTAGGGTCGTTGTCTTGTTGGAAGATCCAGCCCCGGTGCACCCCCACTGTACATATATGAATACATTATACAGCTATATGCTTATAGTGGATATATTTTTAAACATTTGTGTTTAAAAGCAGTTTTGGTTAAATGAAAATTGCAATAAAAACAGTACTTGTGTAATATAAGTATGGTATGGCATTGTTTGATGCCCTATATATATATATATATATATATATACATATATATATATATATATAATGTAAAACATAATGTGAAATTTGTAAAAGGATGTTTTTCTCAAGAACCTTGCTTGCAGAATGGGAAAAAATGTAATCAAATGAAATATAATTGTTTCATACCCTTATCATCAAAAGAATAGTTGCACCCAGATAGTTGTGTCAGATTGCAGGGCTATTGGAAAGGAAGATATAGGATACGAGGAACAATAAAGGATGATAAATTTACACTGATATGGGCAATATTTATGGCGCTACACATACAGAACTATGGGTTCAGGCTGCCATGTTAGCTAAAGCAATATGCCAAACATCCCAGCATGGAGTTGTAGAGGTTCCTAATGCTGTCCTATGGTAATCCGTCCCATGCAGCTTCAATATTCTCACACAGTTCCTGCAGATTTTGCAGTAGGGGTGGAGTTGGAGTGACACCAGGCCTTCTGGACATGTGGCACGAGACAAAAAAAACATTCATCTTGGTACCAACCACGGTGCCGCCACAAACTTATAGAAGCGTGACTCGTCGCTGAAGATGACCTGCTAACATTCTGAATCACTCCATGACAGTCTGGAATGACGCCATTGCAGTCTTTGGCAATGCTGATGTGATGTTAAGGGAAGTCATGGTAACAATTTGCATGCAGTAGTCCTGCATTGTGCAATGATGTGATAAAGTCAAAGCCTGAGAACCCCCTGCTATAAAAGAAACCTATGTATACCTCTCCACATGGCCAGCAAAAAAAAAACAACAGAATAACAAAGAAAACACAATATAAAGATAAATATTGTGCTTGCTAATGTCCAAACAAAAATGAAGATCCAGTACTCATCCAGTTCTGTAAATCATACAACATAATCATCAACCATCATCCCATTATTATAATGTCTTATGTACATCAACGCTATTTAAGAACAAACACGCAATTTAGGAAAAACAGAAATAGCTTACCGAATATTACAGAAACAGGAGGAGTGTAAATGTTCATTCAGGAACTTTAATTCTAGGAGTCTTTTGGTTCACAGATCAAACAGAAATGTCCTATCCTGACCGGGACTGCAGTTGACTCATTTGCTGTGAGGCTATAGGCCATCCCAATGATAGGATATTTATTTTCTGCTTCATCCCATATAGACTTGTCTGTCAGTAACAGACATCTCAAACTGTGCATACGCTGACCCCAACTCTGTACCTGTACATGGATTTACATCAGGGGTAGAAACTGAGGGCCTGAGAATCTGACACAGTTTGCAGATTTCTATGTTCTAACACAACAACTGAATCTGGGATTAACCCGCCGCGTTTATCAGGTCTGTCTGGGCAGGAGAATCACCATACTATGCAGAAATCCACTCTCCATGTAAAGGTGTAAGTTCTTTCACAGATCAGCCACTAGATGGAGTGCTACTCCTTGGAAGCAGCAAACTGCATTGCATAAAGGTCTCTGGTTACATTGGGCTCTCTAGTGTTCTTTTCATACACATTATGGCTTGCTTAAGTTAAATATGTATTTTAATGGATTATTGATTTATTCAATTGTATTTAGTATTGTGATTTTCAGTATTATTTGGATGGTAAAAATATCCGTCAGAAAACACAGTTCAGGAATGTTAATGACACGGTGTTCATAAATTAAGAAGGCATATACTGAGAGTAAGATTAAGATGTAATGGCATGTGCAGAATTCAAATTAGATGGGAAGTACATTTACATGCGAACTCTGCACAAACTGTAATTAAAATACAAACAATGTCAATCAGAGTGGTTTAGTGTAAAATTCATTTGTTCACAGAGAAACACACAGCATTGGAATGACTTCTTTACAGTGATGACGACTGGAACCAGAATGTTGTGATGGTTAGAATACAATTATAGCCATTTTCGTTTGTTGGCTAAAACCACCTGTAAGTCTACATGTGTCAATTGAGTTTGTTGATAATAGTAAAATTGTAGTAAATCAGAATTAAAGTATTATTGCATGTCTTCATTAGGAGTATATTGTAAAATACATCCACTGGCCACTTTATTAGTAGTATCACATAGTAGTATTATGTAGTTCTACAATTACAGACTCTAGTCTATCTGTGTCTCTGCATATACTGTTATCCCCCTTTTACCCTGTTCATCTTTAATGGTCAGACCCCACAAGGCCACTACAGAGCTGGTATTATGTGAATGGTGGATCATTCTCAGTGTTGCAGTGACACTGATGGTGTTGTGTTAGATAGATAGATAGATAGATAGATAGATAGATAGATAGATAGATAGATAGATAGATAGATAGATAGATAGAACATGTGCATATATTGGTATTTAAGTGGAGTGGAGTGTCCAGGAGTTAAAGATGTACAGTATATACAGTAAGTGTCCAGAGTGTCCAGGAGTTAGTGTGTGTTGTGCTGGAATGTGTGTATCAGACACAGTAGTGCTGCAGTGTCACTTCTGGACTGAGAATCGTCCACCAACCAAAACTAACCAGCCAACAGCATCCTGTGAACAGTGTCCTTTGATCAGCGTCCTGTGACCAGTGATAAAGAACTAGAGGATGACCAACACAGGCTGTTCAGCTGCTGTGGACTTAAAGAGTGGACAGTAAGTGGACACAGTGTTTGAAAGCCCCAGCAGCACTACTTTGTCTGATCCACTCACACCAGCTCAACACATACTAACACACCACCACCGTGGTCAGTGTCCATTGAAGAACGGTGAAAAGGGGATAACAAAGTATAAAGAGTAACAGATGGACTACAGTCTGTAATTGTAGAACTACAAAGTGAACCTATATGGTAGAGCTGATAAAATGGACAATGAGTGTAGATGCAAGGAGGCGTACCTCATTAAGTGGCTGGTGGGTGTATATACTGTTTAGCCTAAGACCTTGTCTCAGCTCATAACTATCATAAACCAACGTCTAAGGCATCTGGAAGCATATTTGTACGTGAAGTTGCACTTAGAGACACTGAAAAGTCCAGATGCCTGGTTCTTATTACCACTGCTGTAAACAATTCGACTCAGCTTCTCAAGAATGGAATATTTCTCATTACTACTCTGAATGACTTTGTTTATATCTTAACCTCATGATTATACAGACAGTTTAAAAAATGGTGGGAGTCCTTTTTAAGCATTTAACATTTACAGCTTGTGACTTATTGAAACCGTTTACTCTATCAACGTTTCCCATATTTGTAGTTTCAGAAGTGATGCAATTTGGGAAATTTTACACACAAGTAGGCAAAGTGACACAATATTTAAAAGTACTGTGTGTAATTAAATGTGATGAGTGCTATCATGTGAAACTCATTACAATTTCAGCCTAAGAATCATTAAAATCATTTTTAAGAGCATGTTGCACTGATTTTAATTTCCCGTTGTGCTTCTTAAGGCTGCTTTTGCTTTTCTTAAATGCTGTGTTACATTCTGTTACATTTCTATCTATTTTGACAGTGAAAGATTAACTGTTTAAGTGACTAATATTCTTCAGCTTGCGAACGCACGTACTAAACCTTTTTCACAGTCTGCTACATTGTCTTACAATGTTTATACCAGTAACACATTGCTTTCATTAAGATTATTAACAAAGTTCTGTGTATTTTGTCTCTCTCCAATTAAAACAATTGCCACCATGGAATTTTAACAAGATGACCATACACATGTGTTCCATTTGTTCCTTCTTTATAATATCAGATTACCATTTCCTCAGTTTCTGCAAGACCTTCCTGTAATCCAGCCACCCCAAGGTAAAAAAAATTCTCCTGACCCTTTTACTGTAACTCACAACTCACCATGTGTTAAACATTTTCTACTTAAGTTGTACATACAACAATAGAAATAATAAAAGAAAAAAGAGAAGGGCACCAGCGTTTTTCTTGGAAACATGACATTATACATGCAGCATGCAGCACTCTTTGACCAAATTGTCAGGAGAGATAAACGAACGACAGGTCTTTTTAAAATTCATGAACATTCCTGGATATTTTCTGACATTGCCTGTTCTTGGAAATCAACTTGGAAATTAAGATATGACACAAAAATCTCAATTTTCATATCATACCTTAGTAGAAAGTGTTACAGTGTGTTTACTGTTTGGAACATCAACATTGTCCATTACTGCAGTAATTTTGTAACACACTCTGAAAGTACTAAAATATATCCATAGGATCTTCATATTCATGTTCATCTGTGAAATAATTATGATTAAATTTTGTTGCAAAACCAATTTGTACATTATGTGGCATTCTGAAATAGAAAACTGGTATTAAACTGGATATCTGATAGCGAGTCGTTTTCCAGAAAGCCATTTTAGGAGCTCATCATCATCTAAACAGAATTTGTTTTTAGATTTATTATTAGATTTAGGTCTTTTTGAAATGGTATTAATAGAACCAGTCATATCACACATTTGCATGGCACAATAAGTTGTGATATTAAACTTTGAACATGTTTATTACTCAATTGTGTTTATTACTCATAATGTAATTAACATTTCAGAGTAACATTAGATTCAAGCAACCATTTATCTGGAAATATCTACTGGTTGAAGAGCTGTGCCCTTTAGTGTGACATGAAATCATCATTGTGCCAACTATGCTTAAAACAATAAAAAGTCCAGCTATGAAACTGATGTGCTTATGTGTGCAATATGATGTTATGCTGGACAATTAACCATATATTTGTTGTACTTTTTTTTTTTCAGAAAAAAAACACTATGTTCAGAATGTGTTTTTTGGACTTTACATTCCCAAATGTTGAAAATTATAATTTTTATTTCTATAATTTCATCAATAAATTCTTAAAGAATTCAAGATTTTTTTTTTGCAAAGACCATAATGATATAGACAACTCAGATGAGTTTACTAACCTCCCAGAAGGAAGTGGGCAGTAATGATGGTATCCACTCAGTCAACAACTGGTGACACATATCAACCTTGTCTGAAAGAACTTCATGGAAAAAGAGGAAAGCCCTGCATTGTTGTAATATTACAAAGCATAAATATTACAATTCACTCTGGAAGGTCTAGACTTCATGTAATCAAACAAAGTCTGACCAGTTACCTTATTTTATCAAATTTACTGATAGAACTAGTAATATTGTACTTTATTTCGCAAGTCTAAGAAAAGCAAGAATTTTGCTAAGTCTAAGTGAATATAAGTAAGAAGGTTATAAGAATCAAGCGTATAGCAACCGGAGTCACAACCTCTAAAAGAGACCACCTAGTAGTGAATGGAAAATGTGGGAAACTTACGAATCATTCACTTGGAGTTATGTAAAATGCGAGAATTAGGAAGATTAAACAACTCAGAAATCTTAAAGAAATGTAACACAGATAATATATGTCTTTTAGCTCAGATTAGATAAGGGAGAGGGAAAAGAGAGGGAAGAAGGAAAAAGGGAGGGATGAAGGAGAGGTGAGGTTGATCTGAAGACATGAAAGGTGCAGAAGTATGAAAAAAGGAAATCTGCTCCATCCGTGTTTCATTTCACCTGCCGCAGTGCTATGGCAAATGACTCAGATGCTATTGAAATTAATAGTGGTGAGAGAGGACAGCCTCGCCTGGAGCCCCTAAATAGAGGACAATAATCTAAATCGTTATTATTTGAGAGTGAAAGGTAAAAAAAAATACTAGTTTCCATGACTCAAATTTTCCCAAATCTAATTACAATGTTAAAAAGAAAGAGCACACACTGAACAGTTTCTCAGCACCCAAATATGTTCTCAAATAAGTTCACCAGGTACTAGAGTACAGAGCAAGAGTTGTCTTAAAGAAAAGAGACTGTTTTAATGCATGCTGTCTAATCTGAAGGTATGATGGAGAGAAGAAAGGATTTTAAATGTTTGCATTCATGAGGTGGTATCATGAATGAAGACATGAATGGGTAGTATCAAGCGCACTGAAGTGGGTTTTCATTCATCTTCAACATTAGAGTTATAGGTGCCTGCTGTAAAGTGAGATGAAGCACTCATGAGGTAAAGGATGGGTTAAATATGCTAATCAGCAGAGGAAGTAATTCTGAAGAGCTGTCCATCAGGAACTTTATTACACAGGTTTCCATTACTGTGTGCATCTCTACACAGGCCTAAAAGCACTAGATGCCATGTCAAGCATCGGCTGGAGTGGCGTAAAGCAGGCCACTACTGGGAAGTGGAAACTTGTGGAAGCAAGTTCTCTAGAATGATGGATCATGCTTTATTATCCAGCAGTGGGGCTGCTGACTTGCACTGACCACCCTACTGAATTGGAACATTGATTGGGAGCCAGGTCTTCCCATGAAACACCAGTGCCTGACGTCACAAATGCTCATATAGGCACAAATTCCCGCAGACACTTCAACATCTAGTGAAAAGCCTTTCTAGAAAAGTGGAAAAGTGGTTACAGCTGCAAAAAGGGGGCAAAGTCCTAGAAATGTGCAGGGTTTTTTCAAAGATAGGTCTGACAAGCGTATTTAGATGGGACAGTCAGACGTCCACATGCTGTATGCAATTTCTTACACTGCACCATGAACCTATTACCCATGCCTAAACTCCCACGTAGTCAGTGATTTACAGCTAATTTGTCCAAACAGATGTAACAAGTAGCACATTATGTTTCCAATGAAACAGCACATTCTAATTCAGAAAGTCTTATGAACTTTCTTAAGAAATGAAACGGCACACTGTGCCTCAGAAAACAGGCAAACGCCACTGCAGCCAACTACTCGAATCAAAGAGTCCTATATTACACCCAATAACCTCAGCCTCAGACACTTCTCACACGCAACAGTTCTGACTCTTTCTTATACTGTCTGGTTCTTATTATGCTCTCTTTAGTTCCATAAAGTCTGGACCAAATCCAGACATCATTGTGGAACTCATGAAGGCCACAGCTAGTCAATACTCAGCAGAGGACATGATGGCACTGAGGTAGCATTTCTTCTTAGAGATGATCTAAATAAAGTGAGAAATGCACAGGCCATCTGAAAGTAAGTTCCACAATTCCTGAACTCGGAACTGAACTAAACCTGAGCTCTCTGTTTAAGCAGAGCAGTCTCATATACTTAGCTAGTCATGTGTCTCTTGCAACAGTAAGCCTGTCCCTGATAATGCTTAACTGCAGTGACAGTTCCTTGTGATGATAAAACGTCATTTACCACCAGCTTAATTTTATTTATTTAGTTATTTACTTCATGCATACCATAGCAAGACAGCAGAATTCCCACACATACAGATAAAAGGACTACTTTTAAACATGTGCCTTGCTGTGAAATTTTAACGTCACATTTATTGTATTGTAGTGTGAAAAATATATTTGAAATGAGCTTGTACTAGTTCCATGTGTAGCAGATCGATTTCAACCCGGTACAAAAAGCTGCTTGTGTTAAGGTGTAGATTTTAGGACATTCCCAGACTAGGCTTCACACCCCTGCTGAAAAACAGACTAACATGGGACTAGCATTAGATCGGTTTAGTTGGCTCACCTACTATAGCCATGCCGATTGACCAGCATTTGAGCATTCCAAAGCACAACACATGCAAGTTGATCAGTTTCCATTGCTGCTGGCCAAAACCAATATCAGTGCTGTCCAAAAAAAAAGATCTCATTTTTGTGCTATTTTCAGTTTTCTAAATAATTTAAGCTTAGTATCCCTTTAGACTGTTAAACAATTCCTGATGAATGGCGCAAAAGAAATGCTTCAAAGTTGCTTGGAGTAAAACTGCCAACTTTTTTTCACATTGCTTAAAAGGTTTTGGATATAAATTATTTTTTGAATAGCAATGATATGCTGGATTACTCCATTAACATTAGTAAAATCTACTTCATGACTTTGTATGAAAGATCATTTTCCATACATCAGACAGAACTGTTTTTTCTGCTTAAAGCAAAATGGCAACAATAAAGGCTTTACCCTGAGCAACAACATGCTTGTCTGCAAATTCTGTCTCTCTTAGTGAACAGTTTTGTGGCCAAATCAAGAATAACAGCAAGCACAACATTTACTGAGCTGTACTGTAATGTTACTAAACGTTATATTCTTTTATTTGATACAGATTAAGCTTTACCTTTGACACTAAAGCTGTTGTTTTCCTCAAGGTCCTCCTCACACAACTGAACCATTTACTGCAGTTACTTTCTGCTTGACTTCCTGAATTAGAAGACTCGGTTACAGGGGCACACCTATTTTACAGTGTGATCTTCTCACGAATGTTATATGCAGGCTGATATGTGTCTAACATTTTAAGCATTTACTAGTGATATGGTGCAACAACAAGATATTTAAAGTAATAAGCAGAAAAATGTCAATAATCTAGATTTCTACCTTGCTGATCATTGGTTCCCAAGGCCACTGTTGGGCCCTGGTTGTTGATGCTCTGTGGTCTCCTTCACCACTTACTCCCCCCAGTCATGCACACACAAGCAATATGAACATCAACTGAATTTGGTAATTCATAAATCATGCATCACTTATGATTCATGTAAGAGAATATCATTTCTAAAATATGTCAGGTCAAGATGCTCTACTTCCCTGTTTATCAGTGTATAATTATTATCAGTGAACATACCTAAAAGATGAACTCAACGTCATAGCTCCAGGAATGTTCTCCACAACAGATGGACAGCTGCTAAACTGAATCATGATGCTATAATGATGATATGTCAATTATGATACAGTATAATAAAACATATTTAGCAAGAATATGTTAATATATGGTAAACAAAACTATAACCTGCATTCCAATGTCACATACTTGTGCAATGCGTAAGCTAAGAGACTGGATGACAATCCACATGAGAAGGGAAATAAAGACAGCAATATTTTAACTGAGAGAAGACAATAGTAAGATTTATATAACATCCAGAACGCAGGCTTAAGACCTACACTTAAAACTTGATATCATCTACCATCCTGTAGGTTAAAGCTTGCTGCCATGGTTCAAACAAAAAAGGTCCTGGAACATTACATTACACGTTTGTTGACTGGTGGACATAGACAGTAGCTTTGAAATTTTTATAAACCATTTTTCTATTTTAACAAAAGTACAAATTTTACAGACGTTTAAAATGTGTTTGTTTTGGGCTTCTTAAATGGGTGGAAAACAGAATACCTTTCTCTGTCACAACTGAAAGACTGACAGTAAGAGTGGATCCTAGCTATCATGGAGCCATAGACATGCAGGAGACACGAAGGAAGCATGAAGGAAGCCGTCTGAAAGAATCCAGGACATCCATTAAGAGAAACTCTAAATCTTGTTTAAGTCTGTGACTGTTAATTTAAAAATGTAGCTATGTGCTGCATGGGTCATTCTGGGCTCCACTGTGGGGCTGTTCAGTAGGATAGTGGTGTAGTGTTAGTGCCTTCTGTCAGGGAGAGTTGTGTGGCTATTGATAACCTGAGCCGCAGGTCTACATTTGTGCTGTGTTCAATGAATAAGCATTTGTTTGAAGTGCTATGTTTTTCATGTCTTTTCATTGTATGCTGATGCTACACTGGTGTTAGAAGTGAGGTCATTGTCTAGCATTCTGGTGGAGAAATGTACTCTCTTAAACTCAAAGTGAGCCGTAAAGAAGAAGACTAGACCAAGAAAGAGTGAAACGGGCAGCAACGACTGCGGTCACACTGGCACAATGACATTTGTCAGTGAAGCCTGGGTTTAAGACAGCTTGTCAAGGCTGGATGGTGAGGCAGACAAGGTAGGAGGCAAC
This sequence comes from Prochilodus magdalenae, assembly GCA_024036415.1. Lineage (NCBI taxonomy): Eukaryota > Metazoa > Chordata > Actinopteri > Characiformes > Prochilodontidae > Prochilodus > Prochilodus magdalenae. The sequence continues at coordinate 905,587 of JAMWET010005996.1, read as the reverse complement.
AATGGAAGCCCCAGTGATAGGGCCAGCACAAGGAAACTTGCCGGCAGGGCTGGAGGGGTGGGTGAGGCCAAAGGTCAGGGCTTCAGTGGACACATGTAGACCCGGTGTTAGTGTCTATGGCACAGAGAAAGAAAAGAGCAGGCAGGGGTGTGTGCGGTTGCTGCAAGGAGTGACACTGTGAGCAGCAGTTAGGTCTGGTAGGGTACGTGCCTGCGGTATGTCTGCTTACTGGAAGCCTGGACATTCTGTAACCCCTGTTGCGCAGACACTGTTCACTGTTCTCAATTGACAAATAGTAAAGTAAGAAGTGGATTAAACTAGTCAAAACAATGATTTAACAGTGAGAAACACTGGAATGCTTAAGTGACGGATGGGAAATGGATGGTTTTCCTGTCTGATCTCAGAGTGATGTGAAGATGTGGTAGATGAGTGCAGAATTCCATCTCATTCCACACGTGTTTCTCTCACTCACACATCTCTCTCATCTCTCCCCACATCATGAGGACTAGAGAGAATTCTGAGAAATACTATATAAAGGCAGAAACATGTCCATGTCCAGTGTCAACACTGACTGGACTCACACTTGCAATGGTCTGAGTCAAAGTCATCTCTAAGACTAAATATCTCTAATCTAGCTCCAGTTGTACGACCAGTCAAGGTTATAGTATTCATTAGGAAAGACCTGGCTTACAAACAAAATCAATGTTGAGTGTGCTGTAAATGTTTGTACAGGTGCAGATGCACTATTAACGGGACACGTTCAATCCAGTACAGTCCGATTCTATTTCTCTCTTTGACTCCAACATCATAGAAGACTTTTTTTTTAGACCTATAAGTAGTTATTTTGGGGACCGTATGCTTTGGACATGAAAGAACAACTGTTTGTATACAGCTGGGTCCCAAAAAGTCTGAGGCCACTTGTGAAAAGGTTTCTGTTTTGTGTTGGCTTTAAGTTTTATCCAAAGAGTTTCATTACAATAGATCAGCAATACATTTAGACTAATATGAGTAGTATCTATTGAGCTACACATAGAGGTATTGTCTCTCAGTATGGTGTCGAGCTTCCATGTGTGCTAATGCCACATGCCAGACATCTCAGCATTGAATTGTAGAGGTTCCTAATGGTGTCCTGTGATAATCCATCCCATGCAGGTTGAATGTGCTCACACAGTTCCTGAAGATTTTGCGGTAGGGGTGGAGGTGAAGTGACACCAGGCTTTCTGGACATGCAACGTGTGACATCAAACTGCTCATCTTGGCTCTGACCACAGTGCTTCCACACACAGATTTGTTGGTCATCTCCACCAAGACAAAAGAAAGACTTGTCACTGAAGATTATTCGCTGCCATCCGCATGAATCGCATTGAATCATTCACATGTCTTATGATGTCAAACCTACCCACCAAGTTTCATTCCTGTCACTTGATTCTTTTTGATAGGAACTATTCGTGCCAGTATTTTTTGATGATCTATTTGTCTTAATATTTTGCCTTAAGAACAGTGTGCTCTCAAGCTGGCATAAACGATGGAACAATAATACAATAGTTCATCATTTTGGTACTAAGCCAGGCACTCCAAATGGTAAGTATCGCTAATTTGCTTCAGATTGAACAGGGCCGTATTTTAAGTAATTACAGTTTTTCAAATATTTAATTTTTCATAATTCTTCACAAAAAAGTGTTTTTATATATTTTAATAACAAATAGATATATTTTAAAAACAGACAGAAAATGTAATAAAGAAATGATTGTTTACTTAACAATGTCATAAGAATGAGAGTTATGTCATATGTTAAAGACAAAAATGTGACTGAAGCATGTTCTTATTTAAATTTCACTTTACAAATCTGGCTGCTAAAACTGGGTCATGTCTGGATCTTCCAGCAGAACAGTGATGCAAAACATATGTCTAGATCCACACAATACTGGTTTTAATGAAAACAGAATCAGGTTATTGGCATGGCCACTGAAAACCTGTAGACTGAGCTGAAGAGGAGAGTTCAGAAGGCTGAGGCCTGGCTCACAGTCATTGTTCCAGTTCATTTTAAAAGCTTTTAAAGGATTTGGGGTTGGAATCTGTAGAGGACATTCAAGTTCTTTCACACCAGTATGGCAAACCATTTCATTGTGTATCTTGTACTTTGTAGTTGGGACATTTTTCAGAAAACAAGGAATGTCCTTAAACTCTTATCACAAGCTGGACTCTTACAGCTCTCTAGAATGTCAGTGTATGCTGTATACCGTTAAGATTAGCAATCAATGATAAATGACTTCAACTCATTATTCTCTTCCACAGGCTTCACAGTTGGCACTATACATAGTGTTCTGCCGACATCCACCAAACCATACTTGTCCATTAGATTGACCTTAGAGTTATTTGTGTTTGCTTAACAAATACAGTGCAAGTGCACAATAACAGCTCTCATTATTGACTGTGTCAGCACTACCAAGTCATAAATTTAACTGACTTGGTTTTTAGTCCTGTTTTTAAGAATCCACGGCCAACTGTCCTTTTTTTGTAATTCTAGATTTTTATGGAGTGACTCAGAAAGACAGCAGGTCATCTGCAGTGTCAAGTCCCACTTTTGTCCTGGTGGAGATGACCAACAAATCTGTGTGTGGAGGCACAATGGTCAGCGCCAAGATGAATGGTTTGGTTTCCTGCGTCAAATGTTTAGGAGGCCTGATGCCACCCCACCTCCATCCCTACCATAACACCTGCAGGAACTGTGTGAGAATATTCAAACTACATGGGATGGATTATTGTAGGATGTCATTAGGAACCACTGCAACTCCATGCTGAGACTATGCTGCATGTTGCGTTAGCAAAGCTGGTGGCCTGACACCATACTGAGAGACACTACTTCTGTATATGTCGCTCAATAAATATTGCCCATATCAGTCTAAATATATCATCATGTGTTGTTTTATTTTAACTTCCATCCCAATAGCATCGCTGAAGCTTATTTCTGGGTGCACTTATGCTTTTGATGATAAGTGCACATACGATCACTTTTTTCTATTATACAATTACCATTTTGGAGGCTTCGTTGTGATAGCGATGCTATGCATGTGCTCTTGAGGTAACAGTGTATATATATTTACACAGCTCTTGCCCACTGACATTGTTTATTTAGTCACATTATTGATGAGTAACATAAAAAAACTGTGAAGTGAGTGCGTTAGAATAACACACAGACCAGTTTATTCCTGAGCAGTCTGGGCTTTTCTCGCTTTTTCTTCTACACAGAGCACGACCCAGGGGACCAAATGAAAACTGAGCCGCCAGGAAAAGAAACACACGCGCGCACACATGCACACGCAAGGCTACAGCCTCTGTCTTCAAAACAACAGCCTCATGCTGCCAAAAATAGCAGTTAGTCTACAGGAATAGAAACGTTTCCTGTGTGTCCCTTTCTGCTGGATTCCCGTAACTTTGTCTGCGCATGATAGGCTATGCAGTCATATGGTCAAGCAGCATGTAACTCATTCAAAAGACTCATTTACGGTTCCTGTAACAACGTGCGATGTCACATTGGATCTAGATCACCATTTAACACTTAAAGACAGATTCCTGACACAGCACTGGGCTGAGAAATGCGCATAGCTCAAACCACTGGGGGTCCGAGTGAATTACCGGAAGCGCTACAAAGTAGTCGATCATGCTGTACTGTTCCCAGTTTCCCAATAGTCTCCCACATATCATGCTGAGAATGCGTAAAAGAAGCTTTTGTTCAGACCCTAAGATTCAACAATCTATGCATGTGTCGTTCATGCTGTCCAGTCTGCACTGTACACCACTGTACACTGAGTTGTCAGTACAAAACAGTAAACGGTAAACTTTTCCTAAGCATTGTTTGCCTCCTTTGACCCATTTCATCCATTGTTTTCATCCACAGGATCACTCATGGTTTTTGCTTTGTACAGCATTCTCAGCAAAAATATTTCAGCTAGGTCCGTGATTTTTGCCCATTCCCTAATTGAATTGAAACTACTCTCATCATCATAAGAATAGCTGCACCCAGAAGGAAGTGTCAGATTGCAATACTATTGGGAAGGAAGATTAAGTTTACCAGGAACAATAAATTATGATAAATTGAGCCTGAAATGAGCTACACAAACAGAAATAAAATCTCAGTGTGGTATCAGGCCGCCATATTTGCTAATGCAACATGTCAGATGTCTCTGAATGGACTTGTAGAGGTTCCTTATGGTGTCCTGTGCTAATCCATCACATGCAGCTTGAATATTCTCACACAGTTCCTGCAGATTTTGTGGTACGGGTGGATTTGCAGTGGTCTTCTGGACATGACAACAAACAATTCATTTTGGTGCTGGCTACGGTGCCTCCACACATGGATTAATTGGTCGTTTCCACCAAGACAAAAACAGAACTTGTCAATCAAGATGGCCCGCTGCCAGAGTCATTCTATGACCGTCTGGCACAACGTCATTGGAGCCTTTGGCAATGTTGACATGGTGTTAGGTGCAGTCCCTGAAACGATCTGCATGCATATAGTCCTGCATCAGGCAGCCTTCTGCCTATGGTGCTGGCATAAACAGGAAAACTCAACAGGATGGAGGGCGTCACTGCTCGCTGAATGTTCCCAAATGCCACATGTGCAGCCGAGTGTGAAACATGAATAATTTGCATGTCTCATGATGTCAAAGCTACCCATTCCTGATGGTTGATTCCTTCTGGGTACAACTTTATCCACAACTGTTCTTTAGATAATGATTTACTTACAATGCAGTCATGTGATGCAGAATTTCGCTGCATCATGGATTTGGATGCTATCAGAGAGCTGATTACACCACCTGGTCTTGGGTACTACTAGCAGTCCAGAACTACTTGACTTGAGGGAGTGACATGGAGAGTAAGGAGTAAAGAGATTAGCCATGTAGTGAGGAACAGCGTTGTAGTGCCTAATAGGTAAGAAATAGTACCTTATAATCAATAATCGTATAACCACTGCAAATATGGTATGGGTAATACGGAGCAGCACATACATAAGATGTACATGTAAGTAGCTGTTCAGCTGTATTTTGCACAAGCATGGTTTATTTAGAGATTTAGATGGGAGACCAGCAATCAAGATGCAAAGAGATAAAAGTGTGAATAACGTGCTCATAATCTACACACGCAAAGCATGACCAAACATGGGCTATGTTCCTCACAGAGGCTTTTAAACTGTGCAAATGAAGTAACCTTAGCATCATCAGTAAAGCACACAGCAAGCTGAGTCAACAAAGCAAATCAGGGCATCACAATCATGACTACTTAATTTAATAATGATTAATATCCTTCTAATGACTGTTCCATGGCTAAAAACTGGAAGTTTTCACTGAGTGTGAATAAACTGTAACCATGAAGAACTTGATCTTTGTCAGCAACAATGTTCAAATACGTCATACTGTTTCCTGAAAAACATCTGAAGGAAAACAGGCCCTAAAACATTATGCCAGGAAAAAATGAACTGCAGACCCATGCTGCTTGCACCAATGCCTACATCAGCATAATGCAAATGGAGCCTGCATTGTCTGACCAGGCATTTTTGTGAATGTAATTTGCTTGTATGTGGCCAGTCAGTTTTGTTTGATCTACGTAATCCATAAGCATAACTGATCGCCAATATTTAGCTCTTTACCGCTTCACAGGAGAACACTTGAAATGACCAAACTCCAGGAAAATGGTTTGTTTAGGAGAGGCTACAGCTTGCCCACCTTTCCCCAACTATAAGTTGGGACAGCAAGTGCTGCGAAAAACACAAAGCAGTGAATAGCAAGTTGTGTTACATGTACAGTGCCAGTCAAACATTTAGACACACCCAACTAAATGGATGTTTGGATCTTACAGACATCTACAGGGTACACACTTAACAGTTCCAAATGATACAATGTCAGAAAAAAATAATATTGTGATATCCCACATATACTATTAATGTGACAATTTCACAACATCATAGTTATGCCATATCAGCACCTCTAAGATAAATACAATTTAAAAGTTATCCTTTTTTACCCTTTTAATTTATTATTAATGATGGACAGAGCAATAGAAAATTACTTAGAAAAAAAAATAATAAATATATATATATATATATATATATATATATATATATATATATATATAGTTTCATTTTTACGTTTTTTTTAAGGTGGATTGCATAATTCCATGAGTGCTATTTTATAGTTTGATATCACTTTTACTCAAAGCACTTAGCTAAAAATAAAGAAGCCTTCTATGAGTACTTGTGTCTAAACTTTTCATTGGCAGTGTACATCAGCATGTTGATCTATGGAGTTGTTCCAAAATGTACATACATGTTTCAGTGTTAATGACGCCTTCATAAACTTATGATGTGATCGGAATCAATATAACCCCACACTACGACAGAGCCTAGCTTTGAATTTTATGTTGGTAAATATCTGGATGCTCCTTTTCGTCTGTGGGCCAGCAAACACAATGTACTTTATTTCCATACACAATCTGAAAGGCTGACTTGACAGACCACAGTCCAGAGAAGTCAGTGGCATTTTGGACAAAGTGGACATACAGATTTGCAGAACTGTGTTAATCTATTAAAGAATTATGGAGCACAAACGGTGAGGTCCATCTTAGTAGTATTGGTTTTTAATGCAGTGCCATATGAGGAACCAAAAGCCACAGGTATTCACTTATGGTTTTCAGTCGTGCCCTTTTATGCATCAGAATACCAGATATTAGAATGTCATTATGCATAACATAGGGATGTAATCCCTTAAACTCTTGTAGTTATTTGTTAAGGAACATTGTTCTTAGTCTTAAATAGTCCCTTTCACAGCTGTTTTGGAGCATCGTGCAGAAGGCAATTCCACAATGACTGAATATTTACAAAAAACAATACAACTATATAAACTATATCGTCGCTGTCCAATGAAAAACATGTATCTCCATTTTTGTCCATTTTGACTTTTATACATCATTTGAAAACAGCGGCTGGCGTTTACACTTTGTGAGAATTGCATGATGAATGGACCAACAGAAATGGCCCAAAACTGTTTGGAAAGATGTCTGGTTCCATTGACTTACATTAAAATTGAATGCGGTTTTTGGCCTCTCCTGTAAAGTTGCTATTTTGGAGATACTTGTTTTGCTTTGGACAGCAACGATATACAAATTCTATATATTTAAATGCACTCCTTATTTCTTCTCTGATAAACCATGACTCACAGCTCAGGCATTTCCCTCACCCACGTACTGAGAGATCCCCAATGAGCTCACTGTGTTAGAACCAATTGTGAGTATCTGGTCTGCGTGTGTGAGAGAGTGTGAAATAAACTGTATGGAGAAGGAAAATGAGACCTGCCCTTTATCTCATTCAGTGGGAGATTACCTCTATATCGTCATGGTCTACGCCCACCAAATGATTGGCATGTTGGTCGGGCAGTGCTGCTCTCAGAGCACAATGCTGGCTGCAGACACTGTCTCTGTTTGTTGATGTGACCAGCAGTAGCAACAGCATCTTGCCTGCTGTCAACTCTGGAGGGAATCGGATAACACTGCCATAGAATAGCACAGCCGTGAGGTAGTGTTTTCACACGCGGTAAGCGAAAAGTGATACAGGGGCACATTGTCATTAATAATGCCCTGGTACTGTTCACAATACACCTGCTGCACATCTAACAGGATACATATAGGTAATTGCACAAGTACAGAATATCAAATGGGATGAGCATTCTAGTGGAATGACACCGACAGTTTGTTGTCAATAAATAAACAATTCATTCAGAGGTCCATCACCACAATATGACAGTCTAAGTGGCTAAAGATGTATGCTACATTCCCTCAAGAGATCGAAGGGTTGTCCCCATTACAACAACTCCACGTCCACCCAGATGCACAACATCCTATGAGTCACAAACACAGAGGAACACCTACAGAGCAGCTGATGTCTACTGCCTCACTGGAGTATCATCACATATCCTAGTTACAGTAAAGAGCTACTTAGAGTGTACTTGGAGTTTCTCTCCAGGGTGGAATGAGGATAATCTGGTTCTTGATGGAGATTTAAGATGAGATAAGAGTAGATTAAGGGATGGAAAGAAGGTTGAAGGTCAAGCTCAATTCCAAGTTCAACATGGTCTGGGTCCCAGTGAAAATAAATTTTATAGTTTTTAAAATAGTTTGATCCAACATGCAAAACCAACACAGAACACCCAAAGAAGGACCTGCTTTTTCCCAGTCTGGTCCTGAGGGCGCTCCAGCCAGTCTACATATTTTTCTACAGCACATGGGGATTAGGAAAAAATGTGGACCTACTATAAAACAAAAAACTTGCTTCACTCATGGAAGCTGATCATCTGTTACAGGAACGGCAGAGCTAAGATTAAAAATGCCACGCTATTTCTTTAATGAACATGCAGTCTAGCCTAGACACAAATTCATTTTTTCACCATTCAAGACAACATTACATATATGGACAGAGCTCAAACGTAGACCAAGTCTACATGAAAGCCCACAATTTTTTCTTAAAAAATTAATTTTTTTGATAACTAATCAAAATCGGTCTGCATTACCCATGTTTACTGCAGCATTATAATTCAGTTATATATTCATAAGTCCTTTTTCTGTTTTTGAAAGTTATTGGGTAGTACTCCTCTCTTACACACCGCAAACCCTGCTCAGTCAACTAAATATAATGTATGAAGAGTGTGTGAGTATGATGAGTGCGCTGAAAGTGAATGGGGGTTTGGTGTGTTCTGGGTGAGGGTGGGGGTGTAGTCCCCTTCCCCTTCTCTGCCCTGGGACAGTCGGGCCGGAAAGCCTGAGGTGATTCACTGGTGAGTCAACAGCTATCAACTATAAAGCCCCAGCACTGATGGAGCCTAAGCATGACACAGCTCTCTCACTTAAAGGTAAGACCTTCCTCTCTCTCTTGGTCTCTACAGTTCTACTGTAGGCTGTAGATATTGACTAAATAGGGCTCTACATGGTTGCTTTACTTTAATTCAGTATCAGTATCCAGTGCTTAGATCTAATTTCTTTAAATTATTATACAACTATAGTGCAGTCTAATCATTGCAACATAATGCGGGGGCAACACACTGTGGGGTTAGTGTGTTTTTGGAACAGGCAGCTATACAGGTGTTACATAATAACTATTTACTCAGGAGTGCTCTTTGACATATTTTGTAAATCAAATGTTGACAGATAAGCCGCAGGTTAGAGAACACGGAATTTCAGATACTGAGGAACTCAGACCGAATTTTACTAATACCAAGACACAATGGAAGCAAACTGTAGTAATCGTTCCTCTGCTGTTAAACCTCCATTATAGTGTATATCAATGTTGCTTTTCATTTACAAGTTAGGTATAAGTAACGCTATAACATGGTCAGATTTAGATATAAACGTTTGTCAATGTATTTATTGTCTTCGCAATTTAATATGGTCATAAGTTTTTAATTTCCTACCAGCTGCCCTCCAAAGCACATCGTAGGAGCACGTCGTAGAAAGGAGATGTTAACACACTGTTTGCTCTCTTGCAGGTAGAACTGCACTACCAGACAGGCACACAGCCCCTGACACTATAGGAGGAAGGATGCTCTCATTCCCGACTCTGCTTTGCTCCTGCATAGTGAGCATGATCACTCTCGGCCACGGACTCCCTCTCCCTCCTGATGCTGTGAAAAACTTTGTCAAAGGCCAGGCTGACAACATCAGCGCCAGAATCCAGAAACATAAAGATGAGGTAACGCATGTTATGATTCCCTAAAGCCGTGCTCTCCAACCCCTCATACTGGACAGCCTATTTCCAACCACACTTTGCCACACCTGCTCCAGCTAATCAGCCTTTTCCCAAATCCCTGATTGGCTGGATAAGATGTTTTACAGCTAAGTAAAGGGTGGGGCAGCTAATTGGATACAGGCTGAAATTAAGCTGCAGTAAAGTGGCTCCCCAGGGCCCACTTTGGCTATGACCAGACCTCAATCAAATCAGATTTATTCCTCAAATCAGATGGTATTAGTCGACTGTTCACACTGTTGTTTGTAAGTGATTAAACCGGATTAATAAGTCCAGCCATCACCAAACCTGCCTGCATGGGCTGCTGTGTAACGTAGGGGTCAGTTACTACATAGCAAATCCCAGCCATTCCGTTACTCTGTGCTTGACATTGGTGTTGCATTGGCATGTTGCAAGTGATGCAAAAGACACGTCTGTAAAAATCCGCCTAGAGTTGCATTTAAACCACCTTAAAATTAGATTTGGACCCGAATTGCAAAAACTAAATCTGGATATTCCAAAAATCCGACCTAGGCTGCTTTTCTGAACAAGGCCTTTGATACACTGGGCTCTTGGCTCCTAAAATCTTTAATAGACCTGTTTTATAGACACTGTACACACAACTTTTTCTGAGTGACAGAAAAGTGTCTTAACAACATGCAGCACTGTGCCAAAGTCACAGACCACCATCTATTTATTTTATGTACAATCAAATCAGCTATTAATTGCATTAATTACAAGTTGTTTATTCTTTAAATTAAGATAGAATAGAATATATAAAATAGAAAATGTAACAAAATATACATTTTCTGTATTAAGCGTATCCAGCCTTTGACTTTTGCAGCTTCCAGTGTCTTTGGAAGACTTGCTTTTAGTTTTTTAAAGAAGTATATTTCCTGATCTCCTGATCTTAGAAGTAACATTTTCTGGTTCTTGCAATCCAAGTATTCTTATACACGTTCGATGATGTTAAGGTCTGGACACTGGCTATTTTCTGTTTAGCTGTTTATAGTGAAGCTTTTATTCACAAGGAATATTTCACAAAACTGTATTACTCAGTTATCCAGATAGCTTAACCTCAGATAGGAAAGCTATCTGGCTAAGGAATCCTACTACACAGACAGTCCTAACGCATAACAGCTCCCTCTGATTCATTAGGTACCTCATCTGTAGTAATTCATTATTCACTATTTCTAACTGTAAAACAGTACAACATTGGCACATGCTGGATACATAGAAGGTGGCATGGCTTTAGAGCAACATATTTGAGACAAAATAGCAGGTAAAGGAAATCACGTTCATGGTGAAGAATCATTCTTATTGGAGGTGCTTTTTTCTCCTACAGATGCCAATATTCCATAAAATGCTCCTGAACAATCCTGAGCTACTTCCTGAGATTCCATCCAATAAACCTATCGAAGGCCTGAGCTCTGTGGTGGAGACCCTCAGCCTTTTCCAGAAAGTCCTGCACAGCCTACCTAAAGGCTACGTGAGCCAGCTGCACGCTGATGTTTCCACGTTGCAGGGCTACCTGGAGGACAGAATGAAATCCCTGCAGTGCGCTTACAGGAAAACCGGCAGCGAGAAGAGTCTGGAGGCCTTCCTGAAAGATTTCAGAACATACCACGTCACCCTGGGCCATGTGGCTTTGGACAGACTGCAAAAATACTTACAAAAACTTACACAGAGCCTGGACCAGCTGAAAACCTGCTAAAACCCCTCGACCTTTCCGCTCTCCACTATTTTATTACAATATTTATCATATTTATTTATAAAGTCATATTTATAAACCAAAGAACCTTTTTTTTTTTCAAAAATGTTTTGAGATGTAAGCAAATATGTATGTTCTGTATGTATTTTAAATGTCTTAAGTTTAGGCTTAGTATTTCAGTGACTGCTGAGACAAGAGGGGCACGAAATCTGCAAGGCATTCCAATCTGCAAGGCATTCCAATCTGCATTGACTTCACACACACACACACCCACACAGCGTGCACACTGACCTCACCACCACCAGCCAAGCGTGCTCAGTGATGTCACACAATCTTACCAGAAGACCTATGACCGATCATGCTGGGAAACACAAATCCTCGCTCCCCCTCTCTGCGACACCAGCATATATGCACTATGGACCCAGCATTTTGATCGTACGCCTTCTGGGTATGGTTTATTATAGAGAGATGTATAAGGCGATTTGCATCTGTAATTATTTATTAAAAAATATTTAAAATGAATATTTTGTATGCTCATAACTACAAATTCTGAAATAAAAGAATAAATTATACGGTCTGACTGCTTGCTTGTTATCCTTACATCCCAACAACCAACAATTTAACAAATTTGCTTTATTCACTAATTTTGATATGCTACATGAATATACAGAGGTGTAGGCACCCCAGGTCAAAATCCGAACTTTGTTGATTTTTATTTTATTTTTTAAGAGAAAATTAAGTGAAATGAAGTTCTCCACAGAGAACATATCTTCTGTGACTTTACATCTACAAGGTGGACCAGCAATGTAGTAGTGTCTAATAGAGTGGACTGCGTCTGATCTACACACACCAGCACAACAAACGCGAATACACCACCACCAGGTCAGTATCTCTGCAATGCTGAGAATGATCTATAATGTCTGTTCGGTGCTCATCCTGTGAGGCTCCTGAGCATATAAAAACGGGGAAGGGGGGATAAAGAATTAAGAGAAACACACAGACTATAGTCATTGTAACTGTAGAACTAGATAAAGAGTGCAGATATATAGAGGTGGTCATAATGTTTCATGTTATGTCTAATCGGTGTGTGTGTGTGTGTGTGTGGGTGTGTGTGTGTGGTTAGCAAGTAATTCCACAGTAATATTAGCCACACAAAACCTTAATAAGCTAACTCTGGACACTGTCCAAGCTGTACGATGACTATATTATGAGATCTCTTTCATTCTCTTTTTCTCTCTTTCTCTCTAAACGTGTTTACAAGTTACCGGGCAGCTTAGGACACAAACAGAGAAAGTGTCTCTTTTTCACAAAAACAAAAATAAATCAATTAAATGATACAAAAAAAAAAATAACGTGTTTAGCTCCAGCAGAGTAAATATTGATCAACACCCACCTATCTTCAACCCCCAATTCCCTGTCATGGTAATGTTTATGAATTCATTTGGGACAAAATGATGTAATACTGGCTTGTTTTGTAATTCTGGAAGTGGCAGCAGTTTCTCAGAATCTTAACTAAATCTCCATTTCAGCACACAGGAGCTTCAGATGTGCCATCACAGCATCATTACATGGTCTGGGCAAAGGTTAATGATACTAGTCATCTCATTATATATCTGAATATTTATTTGCCACAGTTTTAAACAGGTAGATTCTGATATTGCTGGTAACATACCAGAAGAAGGAGGGCTGTTCACATGAACTGAATAACAAACAAACAAACAATAACAAATCATTTTTCATATAAAAAGCATCATGCCAGAGATGCCAAGTAAAATGTGTTCGGCCCTTCACTAGCATGTTGTCATTCATGCACACACACACCTACACACTCACACACACTCCTAGCTAAACCATTTGCTCTTTTTGACCACTGAACCCTTAGAGCTTGAGGCACCCATGAGTTTCTTCTTGTACTGCTCCACCAGACTGTCAAAGCGGTCGTTGTCTTTGTTCCGGAACACTTTCTTCGCTGGTTTAGCATTCTGAAACACAAGTTACAATTTGCTTGATTGCCTATACACCGGAGACTTACATTTTAACAACTCATAAAACGCATCACCACAGTACATTTGTGTTGATATTCCCAGCCTGGCATAGGTATGGCCATTTGGCATTAGGGCATGACTGATGCATCAACATTTTGGCTTATAATGGTCACATATGGTTTTCTAAATATGGTCCAACAACAATGCCACATATTTTTAAAACCAATCATTCTGGGCATCTCCACCCTGAGGAAAGCATTTCAGTAGTTCGGTCAGTAAAGCAGTCTTTATCCAAACCTATAGATCTAAAATATAATGTAAATATGAAATAAATGTAAAGTCACGCTGGTGGATACGATTAGACATCCGATTTCTTTGCCTTTTAAAATCAGCATTAAAATCAGCCATAAACGTTGATATGGGTCAGTCCTTATTCTGGACTGAACAAAGTCCGTAGAAATGGGTAAGCAAGCTATTGTATAAATACAAACTGTATTACTCAATGACACGCTGAGCTGTAAATTCCCTGGCGACAGGACAGAGGTAGAAATGTGTGTTCACCTGTTTCTTATTTTGGTTGGGTTTCTCCATAGAGAAGGGCACCTTTCTGTCCTTTCTGCTGGGTCCGTTCTTTACTTTCTTAGACTGTACAGGTTGCTTGCCTTTATCCCGTTGCCTGTTCCAGACAGGGAGACAGACAGTTCAGTTCACATTCTTCTTACTGTGTACATCAATGTATCAAACCTACTCTTCACATTCTAGCACAGACACTAGATCAGTACCTGTTCTTTGGACCTCGGCGAGAAGGCATGGGAAGAACTTTCTGGCGTTTTTTGCCGTCTTTTAATTCAACATGTTCCACCTCCGGCGTGGTTCTGAAACCTGAGTGATGGACACTCTGAACTCCCTTTTCATCCCCAACGTTTGTCTTGGTCCCTCCTGCCTGCTGTGCTGGAGCTTTTCCCTTTCCAGAAGACTTCTTCTGAGGCTGCTTGCTTCCTCCTTCCTGTGACTCATTCTGTGGATCAGTAGATAAAGGAGATCTATTACTTCCATCGCCGGTTAGAAATCTACATAGTTCAACTAATACTGTACATGTCCGAGGACTGTGCCATTAATGCCCCGCCTCAAAATGATAGCTTTTCGGTGCTACAACATTGCCATATGATAATTCTCCCACCACACTTGCCATAATTCTTTATGCATGGCTACTGCAGTAACTTGCTTTTTTTACTCAGGCAGTAAATAAGAATAATAATAAAATAATAATAATAAAAATAATAACAATTATTATTATTATTATCTGCATTATTAAGTGATGTCAAGTCACTTCCAACCTATAGCAAACTTATAGACAGTGCTCTTCCAGAAAACCTTACTGTGTTTTGGTCTTCAGGCTTCCAAATAATAAAAAATAAAATAAAATAAATAATAATAATAAAAATAAAAAATATATATTTTATATATATATAACAAACACATGAACAAGTTTCTCTGCATCGCTCCGAGACCTTTCCACCCTCTGTCTGATGGTGGTGTTAATCCTTTCCACTATGCAATTTGGACAGCTCCCCTGTTCCGTCATTGTCCTCTATGCAGAGAGCAAAATCTGACAAGCAGCTCACAACGCCATGGCATTGCCAATCCAACAATCTACAAAAAAGATCTACCTTTTCATGTTCCTGTGTAACAAAAAGGCGGAACTTTAGCAATATTTCTTAAAACGATAAAAGCTATTTTACTGACTGTATATTCATGCAGGATTAAACTGAGCTCAAGGTTTTCTTTTAGCAGCTAAAAAACCTAGTCATAAAGCATTGTTTTCTAAGTTTTAGTATTGAGAATTAATATTCCAGTTTTTTTTTCAATTAGTTGTAGAAAATTCTTTGAGATTATCCAAAGGAAATCATGTTTCCTAATGACATCATCCAGAGGTAATATGTACAAAGAGAAAAGCAGAGGCCCTAAAACTGACCCCTGCGGTACTCCACAAGAAATTTGATTTCCCAGTGAAACCAGGAACAGTCTATTTGTTAAATATAATTTAAACCAGTCTAAAAATGTGCCTACTAGGCTGAGGCAGTTTTCAAGATAGTGGATTAAAATCTTGTAATCCACAGTATCAAAGGTTGCACTGCAGTCCAATAAGACCAGAACAGAACTAGTCTATCTGAACATGAACTAATGCTGTCTCAGTACTACGGTTTAAACGAAAACCTGACTGAAACCTCTCATATAACTTCTGGATATTGCTTGAATTTTTTCTAAAACTTAATTGAAGAATGGAATGTTTGAAATTGGTCAAAAATAATTTAGACCAATAAATGAATAGCTGGTTCATAATTCCTCTGACTGTATCCATTCTGGTGCTGCTGATCATCCTATTCGTTCTTTACCTCCAACACTTCCAAGCACAGTTTTCTTTTTTCAATGAACCTTCTTAGAATGTGTCTAACACAAGAGAGCTGCAGTTTGTTTATCTGAGCTTCGAGTGGGAGGTGAGGTACAGTTTGTAAGAAGATACATTTGTTTATTCTCTATGCTGTCTAAGTAACTTTTCCAACTTTCACATTAATAAAGAAGTACTGAGAAGTTCTTATGTATGTGAAATACTCATCTTCCTCCAGTGCTGCTTCTCTCATTGTTCTGCGTATAGCTTCTGCTGTAGGGTTATCCACCACGTATTGCATTTGAACATGTTTTTAATTAGGAACGCTCTTGCTTTTATCACACAGGACAGTTTAACATAACAGAGCATCCGCAGTCATTGGGTTATAGAAAAAAATGCTTGGAGTGGATACTTCCTAATGCCACTTAAAATGTAATTCAAGTCCAAACCACAGACATGAAGAGTAACACTCATATCTACATCTCTCTGTGTATTCTACTCCAGCAGCAAGTAACAACAGTTTAATGAAAGCACCTGTTGTACAAATATGATTACTCTGTCCATTTTAAAGCCACATTTTGATTTGTTTTATAGGCCTTACAAAATATCTTCATCAGAAACAGAAAAATAACACTGAACAATGTTTTTAACAAGGATTAACAGCTCTCAACATCACTGTTTTGTTTTTAAATTTTATTTCTAACTTAAAGACCTGTATATATCTTATAAAACAAATAATGATGTGGCTTTACAATGGATAAAAGTAATCGTATTTGTCTTTTAGTCTACACTGTCTGGCAGTACAGTATACATAAGTATTTAGAAGCAGAATGCTCATTTTAATCCGGCAGTTGTTAAATCGAAAGCTGTGCTGTAGAATGTCTTCCGGTGCAAAAACATGAGGGCTTAAATTTACAGTAGGCTTGGAAATATGACAATATGTGGTAAATGCAATAAATTGTGTCATTATATGCTTTCCGGTCATAAAAGAAAATAAACAGTAATTCTCCATATAAATTTAAAGAAGTGTATGTATCTGTCCTCTGTCCCTATGCCCTCACTATACTCTCAACTGGCAATGGCCACAGGGCATAATTTCATGGCTAAAAATTGTACACAGTTCACCCTGTGTTCCTTCAGAAATGTGCTTGGTTGAGTAGAACCAATATGGTAGGGTCTTGCAGTTACTGATAATGCCATTGCTGACAATAATCTTTACCTTCCCAGGTTGTGCCTTGCTCTTCTGCAGTCGCATGGCCTTCAGCTTTAACTTCCTGCTGTCCTCCAAAGAGAACTCCACGATGGGCCTCTGAGCAGATCACCAGGAAACACCAGACATCCACACAAAGGAAAAACATCATTCCATAATGAGCACTCATACTGTACATGTGAAGACGCATCACTTCAGCCAGAAAAACATCACTAACACTATTGCAAAAGTCGGACTGTGGTTCCAGGACAGACATTCCTCAGCATCAGTTCAGCAAATGAGACATGAAGAGGATATGCCAAGAGGAACGATTTACCTAATTTCAAAAATTTACTTTCATTAGAAAGAGGAAAAAAACCCAACATTCTACGACATGGGAACATGTGGCTTTGAGTTGTGTATTGGTCAGACTGATGACAAAATAAATAAAACTGACTTCAGAGAAAATGTCTCAATTGTGGAATTTCTTCCATTCAGAGAAATTCCTCATATGGTTACAGATCACTGAGCATGCAGATAACAATCTTTGAATCAATCTATTATACAGTTGCAACACTCCAGGAAACAGTCTGCAATGTTCTCTTTTAAATAAACATCAGAAGGCAAAATCACAGATTGGTAGGATTGGGTGGTATAACAGCAAGATGTACTGCAGTGTTTGAAAATGTTGACATTTAAAAAAAATTATAAATTACTTGTCAAACAAATAAAAGCCAAATAACGCATTTTACTCATTTAGATCCCACCTACGTCATGGTGGTGGTGGTGGGGTTGCTGGCAAAAAGAATCAGAGCCTGTTGCTTAGGCTCAGTTTTTTATTTATTTAGTTAGTTAGTTAGTCAGTTACATTTTAAGATATGAAACAAGGAGATACCACCCAACCCAGTAAACAACAGCTCTTCCCACTGTACACCTCAGACTTCAAGCACAACTCTGAGCCGTGCCATATGCAGAAGTTCTTGGAGGATAATGCTATTGTGGCTTGTGCAAGGGGAGAGCAGGAGGTGGAGCACAGAAACCTGGTGGAGGACTTAGTGGCATGGTGCCATAGGAACAACCTGCTACCGAACACTTCCAAGACCCAAGAGATTTTCGCAGAGCCAGGCCACTCACTCAGCCAGTCTCTATTAAGGGAATTGAAGTAGAGAGAGTTAGGACCTTCAGATATCGCTGACTGCACCTATAAGTTGGACTGGTCAGCCAACACAGACATCCTGTACAGAAAGGGGCAGAGCCGGCTCTACTTTCTGAGAAGCCCCTGCAGATGTTCTATCAGGCTGTGGTGACCATATGTCTCTTATGCTGAGGTGTGCTGGGGTGGAAGCATTAAGAAGAGCGACGAGATACGACTGGACAAGCTGGTCAGGCGAGCAGGGTCAGTTGTTGTTGCGGAACTGAACACTGTGGTGAAGGTGGCAGAGAGCGGGAAACTGCACAAACTGCTGTCCATTATAGATGATGATAGACACGCACTGCACACCATCACGATGGATAAAGGGAGCAAGTTCGGCAGCAGGTTATGGTCACAGAGCTGCTCCACAGACAGACTCAGGAGATCATTTGTCCCGAGAGCCAACAGGCTGTACAACTCTTCCCAGTGGGGTCCGAGGAGGGAAGCGGGCAGATGAGAACTGGATCTCATGTTAAATCATAGGGTTTTTTTTTTTGCTTTGCACTATTACACTTTACTGTACATCTGCACTCCCACACACTCTAGACACTTCACTGTAGATACTTAAATACCAACACATGTACATGTTCATTTTCTCTTTCAGTATTGTCATTATCTGCTGATATCAGCGTCCCTTGCACATATATTATTATTGCACTGCCGTTTAATCTCTGGCTTTTCCACATTCTTCTACTGGTTTTTTTTACAGTTATATTTGTGCTTTTGTAGATAGACTGTCTCTTGCATATTTCTTCCATCATTGTTATAGGAGAGATATATTCATCCATAGTGTACTGGACTATTTATACGTGCTGAGCCAGTGCCTACCTATTTAGGTTCATTTTGTACAACCGCCTTTGTTTCGTTTTTACTGTACTGATACTGTGATACAATTGCAGAAACATTTACCTGCTGTTATTTATAAATAAAAGCAAATGTTAAAACTGTGTGCACAGGAAATAACTTCACCTCCAGAACCAGACTGACCTTGTTAGCACCAAAGATGTCAGGGTTGTTGTTAAGGTGACGTAGGGCCTGGAGGGCATGCTCATGGTCCTTGAACTCCACAAAGCCGTAACCTAATGACTTGCCCAATACCTGACCGCGCACTGGCTTCCTGTCATACATCACATGACACTGAGAGAGAAAGAGAAAGTGAGAGAGAGAAAATAAGTCTTTGCTTTAATTAATATGAATTTAGGTTAAAATAAAACCAGTAATGCAGAATTCTGACAAAGTCTATGGGCACATCAAACTTAGTCTATAGGCCTCAGTGATGTGCCAACATAACCTGGTACTGCCATCTAGTGTTGATAATGAAAACAGTGGACCACAGTGCTGCCTTGTCATTTATTAAGTGACACACTGGGGTCTTGATCCAGTGCTTCAGATTCTCATCATTCATGGACTGTGTATCGTAATTTGGACCCTGTTTGCTAGGACACCTGGTGTGTGCACATGTGTACAATGGGACTTGGTACCTCAGTAATCCGGACTTGCTTGCCTCCCCCTGCAGCAGAGATGCAGAGTTGGAGAAGACGTTGGCGGTCTACGCTTTTAGGCAGATTATGAACACACAACCGTGTTCGGGACACAAACACATTGACGTCCTTTAGCTTTGCTCTCTTCAACTCCTCAAACTGACAAACACACACACAAAAACACCACGACTCTTAAAAACGAGATGATAATCATCCACAGTGCTCTTAACAGCAAGCGCATTAACAGATCTTCATCTACACTGAAGTCAGGACAAAGGCTGCACAAAAATCATCACATTTATTATGTACAGGTTTATAAAAACTAGCTCAACTTACCCTCGTCCTCTTGGCCATATCGGCTTCAGACAGTCCTTCTGCTGCTTTGGTTCCAGCTCGAATCACTGAACAGAGAAAAGTAACAGGTGATAAGAAATGACAGAAACAACAGCAATTTAAGTAGGTAAATATGACAAACGCTCTGATAAGGCATTTCTGGGCCTGTTCTGAAATGGTTGCTTCTTTAGTTTAGTGCTACACAGCTAACATAACTAACAAATGCTAGCTGTCAAAATCAAGCAGACAATACATGTTTACATATAGGAACAACAGACATTACAGACGTACTCAAGCAACCATATGCCCGCATGATGTGTGTGGATGTGTGTTAGACAATGATGTAAAAAAAAACGAAACCACACTGACATGTACATGTCCCCTCAATGAAAACCCGGATGCGTTTTGAGCAGGTTGAGGGAAGCTTTAGGAATGTATTTATGGAAAAGATTTGGGTGACTATTAAACTGAAGCATTTATGAGGAACACTAGCCATCATAGCTCCAGTGCTATTCTAATAAACAAAGAACATATCTTGGCAGATCAACTACAATCCATTTACAGGTAAATGGGAAGGGGAAAAAAATAAATAAATAAATTAAAAAAAACACCACAGGTGTTTACACTATATTACATAAAAGAAGTACTGTGACAAATTAATTTCTAAAGAGATCAAATCTGACTATGGCGTATTAGACATAATTCCTATTTATAATCTTCTGTGCTTCTCCTTGCTGTACCTCAGTTGAAATCCTTTTCGAGAACTTTGTTCGTTTGTCCTCTGCTGAAACCATGAAATACTACTACCCCGCAGACATGTTACTGCAGCCCCAGTGCAGGACTATACACGTGCCAGTGTGTACACAAGCAAAAACTGGGTGTCAACAGCTGTAATTATCAGCTGTAATTCCAAAAATGGACTACATTTTCCTCTCTTTCTGCAAATAATACCCAACATGTGTCCAATGCACCACTACTTTAAAAATAAATAAATAAAAAAACAAGGATGGCACAGAGCTGTACAGCAAAGATGAGCTACTGACAGTTTTGGAGAAATAGAGTATCCAGTGTTCAAAGCTGCTTCTCTGAAACAGGGATGTAGAATGCATTACTGGTTTCACTCACAGCCTTCTCTGGCAAGGTAGAGGTTCCTGGAGCCTTTGTGAGTTTTTACTTGATTGGTCTTCAGTTTGGCAGCATCATCTCTGGTCACTGCCAACACAATATTCAGCTTCCTCCCATCAACCCTCACTCCACCCGTCTGGAACACACAGAACATGGTTCAGCAAGTTAATTCACAGCCAGTGCCAGAAACACTTACAACACTTGTGGTATAACAGGGCTGCCACAATTTTCTAATCTAATACCTTAGGAACGCAATAACAAAAATAAATAAATAAATAATAATAAAAATATACACACACACACACACACACACACACACACACACACACATACATATATATATATATATATATACACATACATACACACACACACATACATACATACATACACACACATATACACACATATATATATATATATATATATATATTAGTATATATATATATATATATATATATATATATATACTAAATTTAAGACTTAATTCCTGATTTTTTTTATTGTATTGTAAAGATTTTAAGGATCTTCTGGAACCGTTAATGAAAGTACATGAATAAGAACTCACCTCAGAGTCATTCTGTGCTGCTGCTAGACATTTCTCTGCGGCCTCTTTAGATTTGAACTGAGCGAAGGCACAGCCTGGGAACAATAGCGAGAGTGAGAAAGACAAACACAGTCAGCAAAATTAGCTTAATAGTCTAGCAAACAGTCTTCGCTTCTTAAATATGAAAAGTTTACACTGATTCAAAACAGACTTTAGGAATTCTGGACAATTAAGAGAAGAAGATGTAGGACAATCTCTAAGTGAGTATAGGAGTCAAAGTTGTAAGAAAGAAAAATACTAAAACAAGAGGCAGAAGAAAAAAACTCCAGCACCCAATGCTGGAAACAGCACTCACCTTTTGAATGTCCCGTTTCTGGATGTAGTACCACCCGCACATAGTTCAGTTCTCCAAACTGTAAAAGAATCTCCTCTACTCCTTCCTCATCTGAGTCAAAAGACAGGTTCCTGAAGGATGCAGACAGAGAGAAAGAAAGAGAGAAAAGAAGAAAAAACAGGTCACAAAGGAATTTGGTATTGCAGGTTTGTTTAGTAGTCATGCTACAAACCATGCAAATATGTTATGAGTTATCTTTGAGACACCAAATATATAAAAAGAAAAAAGAAAAATAATGTTTGTTCAAAAAATACCAAACCCATCAGGCACTTCATTATATATACCTCCTTGTTTTTGGACTAACTGTTCATTTTATCAGCCCCACTTATAAAACAGGTGGTTTGTCATTCTACAGTTAGAGACTGCAGTCCGTCACATTCGCTACATACTTTGTTATCCACCTTTTACCCCGTTCCTTAATGGTCAGGACCCACCAGACCACCACAGCGAAGGGATTTGGGTGGTAGATCATTTTCAGCACTGTAGTGACACTGACATGCTGCTAGTGTGAGTGGACCAGTCACAGCAGTGCTGCTAGAGTGTTCAAATATCACAGTATCACTGCTGGACTGAGAACTATCCACCAACCAAAACTATTTAGCCAACCGAGTCCTGTGGGCAGGGTCCTGTGACCACTGATGGACTAGAGGATGACCAACACAAACTCTGCAGCCACAGATCATCTTTACATCTACAAGGTGGACCAGCAAGGTAAGAGTGTCTAATAGAGTTTAAACACTCTAGCAGTACTGCTGTGTCTGATCTACACGTACCAGCACAACACACACTAACACCACCATCACCACTGCAGTGCTGAAAATGATCTACCACCCAATTAAATCCTGCACTGTGGTGGTCCTGTGGGAGTCCTTACTTTCAAAGAATGAAAGGAGGATAAAGTAGAGGAACTGAAGGGCACTACAGTCTGTAACTGTACTAAGTGTGTCTATAGGGTAACTGATGATAAAGTTTACAATGATGGTAGAAACAGGGTAGGTCTACCTAACTGAGCAGCTGGTGAGTGTATACTCTGCTAATGATGCACACTTCACATGGACAGTCCTGTCGTATCTTGCAGATATTAGTGTATTAAGCCTCATATGCAAAATTAAGCAATATTATGGCAAAGCGGCAGGATAGTACAGTCAATAGCACTATTGGCCTGCTCAGAGGAGATTACAGTCCCCACTCCTGGTCCAATAGTAACCTGCCATTTATGCACATTATAGTGTTTCCCCTGCTCCAAAACAACTGGGCAAACCCATGAAATTAAAACACTTCCAAATCTGAGGTGTGTCTGTCAGACCACAAACACTCAAATATGAAGGAAAAGATAATTCCAACAGCAAGTCTGTGATCACCTACTTTAAGCCTCTCTGCCTAGGAGTGTCTGCTAAAACACAAATGTGGTTTATCAGCTAAAGACTAGACCTTAGGGGAAAACAGACATATCTAAATATTATCTCGTGTATTATTAATATATTACTGCTGCACTAAACATTTTCAATCTTTTCACCAACAATTGAACAGATTTTTGATATATCTAGATTGTATCCAAATCGATTGATAGTCTGGAAAGCAAAAACCCACATGCAAATTGGATCCACATTTAGAGGTTATCTTAAATGTGATTCCGCTCTGATTCTAATAGACAAGTCTCAGTCTGGACACTCAAATTGTCTTTTGTGTAACTAGCAACACCACGGAGACAATGTTTAACCCAATGTTTAACGACTGAAGGGCTGGGATTAAACAAGACTACAAAAGAGTCCTACTTGTGTCAGTGAATTTCTACTTTCACGCAGAATGAAACAGAACAATCTGAGATTGTTTGATGGTAGAGACGCATCCACATAATCAGCATACTTACATACTTACTTACATACCTACGTGGTTACCACACAACCCATGCAAATGTGTATACCAATAACAATTCCAATAACACTTTGGACAGTCACAGTTAGTGACAGGTGTGTAGAACAAAATATGCAGATTACTAGATTGTTGATTATTCTTTTATATTTGTTATTTGGCATAAGTGACACTAACCTGATAAAGAGAGTTCTACCCTCATTCACATCCGAAGGTAGGAGTTTCTTCGCTTTCTTTTTCTTCTGTTGAGCTGAAGAAAAGAAATGACCAATATAGATTAAAAAAAAACAAAATCAAACAAAAGATTGTCATGGAAACAGTATTTTCTGAAAGTCATACCACTTTCTTCATCATCATCATCGTCGTCATCATCATCATCGTCATCAATGTCATCATCGTCATCATCAAGGTCATCGTCATCATCATCTGATGCAGAGCAACTGTCATTTTCATCGGCCTTCTGAGAGTCATCATCATCCTCTTCATCTTCACTGTCTTTATGATGGCCCTTATCTTCATTCTCTTCCTCACCATCATCATCTGATGGGGACTCGCTGTGCTCATCCTCCTCTTGCTGTGCTTTGGACCTGACCACAATACACTGTTTATTCCTGCAGGTATCTCCACATCTCCATCCACTTATAACTCTTTTGATAATTTTGACAGAAATGGAGAGTGCCTTTAGCAACAGGGGTAAAAATGCTAAGGAGTACTGAAGGCCATCTGCAAAGCACACTTAAACAACAGTCAAACTGGGGATAAAACACACACACATAAACCAAACACTAGTTAGCTTCTGGAGTGTTTTTTGAGTGAGCAGAAATACACTGTGTACTTTTTTGCTGGTGGCTCGTCCTCGTCCTCTTCCTCCGAGTCTTCTTCATCTCCTGCTTCCTTTGAATTCTCATTCTTGTCTTTTTTGCTCACTGCAAAACACAAACCATACACAGGTTCACTAAAAAACATAACAATAACTTCTACTTTGAGGGAATCAAAGAAAATGGCTGTGTACCTGATGCTGCTCCTAACTGAGTAGTCACAAACTTGTCTTTAGGGACAGCCCAGTCTACAGCAACCTGCCGATCTGTAGTGGGAATGGAGAAAAAGGACAAAGCACAAAGATTAAACAGAGAGAAACAGGACAGTCACACTAGTGAGCTCTGATTCAATCCTTATTGGCAACAAGAATGAGGCATTTTAGAATGGAGAACTCACCTTTAATTTTTTTTAGATTCATTTGTGCAAGGGCTTTTCCTGCTTCAAGCATGTTTTTAAACTGGACAAAAGCAAAGCCTCGTTTCTTCCCATCTGCAAAACACAGTACAACGTACATTTACCTATATGCCGCTCTCTGGAAACAGTAAATCATAAAAATAAATCTAACAATAAAATGAATAACTATTACAATCAACAACCATCGTAGACCACCACAATGCTACTGTTGAAATCTGTCCCAGCTCTGGACCCTGAGTTTTACCTGGTTTTAAGGGAATATTAACGTCCATGACTGTCCCGAACTTTGAGAAAACGTTCTTGAGTTCAGCATCAGAACACTGAAAAAGCATACACAATACAAATAGAACCATAATCAGGACACGGATAATGCAAAACTTTATATAAGTAACTGAATTTATAAATTTCACCATTTATCTATATTTATATTTACATTTAAGGCATTTAGCAGACGCTCTTATCCAGAGCAACTTACAACCGTGCTTAGTGTTCCACTGGATAATATTCCAGCTAGTATAGGAAGTGTAGAGCCTAAAACTCACCATGAGCTCAGACACTGCCCGAACAGGGGGCCAGTGCTGATACCTAGAGATTAATACACAGACATCTAGTAACATCAGCCCATATAAACTGGGAAAAGACCACCAATGTGTATTAATTTAACAAATGCTGAAGCTAATCATTTAAAAGGCTAAAAACATGGAAGCACAGGAACCTGACATTTCTATCTCTCCATATCAACTTTACCTTAAAACTAAGATTTCTGATTATAAGCCTGGCTTTCATCTTTGTCTTCCGTATGCCTTTAGTCTTTGGATGACTCTTTGTTTCTGGTGCCTCCTTGGGACTTTCTGTTTTTTGTAGATCTGTGTAAATATTTCAAAAGAATTTATTCTCCATATAATCACAGAACTGAAATAAATCATACAGTAATTAACAATCACAAATAATACATACCTTTCTTTCCTTTTCTTTGCTTTTTATCACAAGCTTTTTTCTGCGCCAGGTACACAGATAATTTGTGTTCATCATACTTATTTACTTCTTTAATCGCTCGCTGTGCATCCTCTGCCATGGCGTATGTAACATATCCAAATCCACGGCATTTCTCGGAACCTAAAGGAAGATGGACAGTTGACAAAGAAATTTCCTTATCCAGGAGGAACACGGTTTTTTCCTCATCTAGTAAGAAAACATTTCCAGCCGTGTCCCATCAAATAGTGTTTTATACTAAATCATGTTTTATTACTAAACTTTGTAGTCATGTCATGTGTATTTGTTTGATATTACATTTTGACATCTTATTTTACAGACCTCACTCTTCATAAAATCAAAAAATGCATGAATGAATCTTGATGCATAAAAGACAAACGCAAATACTGCAGCATCAGAAATTCAAAGAAGAGAGCACAACTGCAGCGTGACAACAGCACTTTAGAGTTCAGCAAAAAGGGCTTAACTTCACACCATGTTGCATTTTGTATGACCAGAGCCAATCATCTTCAAGTATCATGAATCACAATGGTGCTTATCGCTGAGCATTTGTATTTAGTGGACTGACATCGTTGTTGTGGTTGTGGCCATACCATGAAATGATCCTGATGCCACTTTGAGGAGCAAAAATAGGCAGAGGATCTCCAGTTATCAGCAAATGCCTGAGAAATGTTCAGTGTGTAAATTGCACAAGTCTAAGCTGAGCACCTGTGATCCCCTATACTTCAAACAGCACTGGATCAAGAACTGTCATTCAACAATCGCCGATATAAGAATATGAGCCAGGGGTGACTTTGGCAAATCTTTATCTGTTTGCAACAGAAGCCTTATATTAACCATGTCTAGCAGCAGCATCCACTAGTCCAGGTTTGGAGGCATAAGGGATGTACCATTAACACAGTGCATACTCGTATCGGAAAGGACCATCCAGACTGTTACCAGCAAACAGTCCAAAGAATGTCATGGTACAGGTCAGTGCTCTTGGCATTGTATCCCTGAACATCTCAGCTGTGTATTTATTTATCTATACTGAATGTCTGTACTATAAGCTGTTTCGCTGTTACCTGAACATTAAGCTGCTATTCTCCTACCGGCACTGTACACTGTATATCTATATTGTTTACAACCAAATTCATAACTGCACACTCACTGCCTCAACAGGTACACTAATACTCTACATTCTGATATACAGATACTGCTCTTACACTCTGCACATGTCCTATTGTACTGTTTACACACACTGTTTTTGTCTATTTGTCTTTGCACTACACTGTTTATATGTACATATATTCTTACACTGCACTGAAGAGGGGGCCGGTGTATGCAACAAAAAACACCAAAAACACACAAAGAAACACTTCAACGCTTGAGATCCTCAGTGCTATAACATCTTTTAAGAGTTATGAGAAAGAATAGCAGAGTGTTAAACGAAGGTGTTGCAGGCCTGAAATTCAGGAATGGTTGTATATTAACAAAATAAAATAAAGCTGACCAGATAATACTGTCTGCAATGAAATTAAAGTCAAAGTATGTACAAAATCTATGAGGCCTAACTATCACGCAAATGCTTAACCAATCAATTGCACCAAATTCTACTTTAAACTTAATTTTGAAATTTGAATTTGAAGATGCTAACTGTGAGTGAAAAGAGTTTAAACCAAAAGACACTGCAGTATTTTATGAGTCGTATTTCATTATTCTGTGTATTTCTTATGTTAGAGGAGTAGAATATTTGTGTCACAGCATGATCAACATGTTATTCAGATGGTTAGGAATCCAGACAAATAAATTACTAACAGCATACCTGTTTAAGAGAGGGAAATACACTGTATTGGATTGATATCAGCAGTTGCCCGAGGCTGTAGTATCAGTATCAGCTTTGAACATGAAAACCTGGTCTCGAAAGACCCTAGTTTTACTTACTGCCCCACTTTTTTTCTAAACATATCTTAAAAGGTGGGACAGTTTTCAGGTACAGCAGAACAATAAAGTAGTGGTGTGGTGTATATGTTCACTGTTCAAAAGCTGCCATAAAAACAATCCTTTCACATTAATGTATTTAAGCTGGTACATTTAATGACAGGGATACTTCTGTATCTATACCACATGTATTACCATATAGGTAATAACCTCAGTCTTCTAACAGTAGCTGACCGTACTGAAGATCAGCTCCTGGGTGGAATTACACTGCATATAATCAAGACGATAAACTACAATAGAGCAGAGGACTAATGGAGAGATGGCAGAAGGTATTAAGTTATGAAAGGTGCAGACTAAGTCTGGTCAGAGAATTAAAGGTGCTTAAGTCATCATCAGTTTCAAAAGTTTTTTAAAAATAAGTTATTCAAAATAATAAGGTCAGCTCAGCTTGTAGTTGTTCCGACACGCCTGGTCTTTCAAGTAAGTAGCTACTATATTTAACACACTTTCAGAACGTTTACATTTAGAAAGCACATACAGATAAAACCATTATATAAGTTTTATAAATTGGGTCTTCTAGTGCAACCCCAGGAAACCCTTAGACTCTACAGCAGAAGTCTGAATCCAGATACTACTACTCTTGCAGTTACTGGTTCTAAATGTACTAGTGATGCAATAAAATCACTAGCCACTGCATTTCATATTTACCAGTCACTGCAAAATCTGCACTGCAAACTGCAATGAAGGTCCAGATTCGAAGACATCTGCACATCTGTACCAACATGCGAACGTACCTTGATCTGTGACCACGAAGCAGTGCTTCACAGGTCCAACTTCTGAGAACAGCTCCTTCAGACGGTCACTGCTTGCCGACTCGGGCAAATTCGACACACGTACGGTGAGTGCTGAGATGTTCATATTAACACCGACTTTATTCTCCACACAGAAAGCCAGAACGTTCCGAGCTGAACGTTAAGTTTCTTAGCTCGCTGCCAGCAAGCCGGCAAAAGAGGCCAGGCCCTGAAAGTGCCTCGCTTTACTCGGTGAGTCCTTTAAATACAGCGCAGAGACGATTTTCCAAACAGATGTGATAAGTGGATCTGATGCTAATATCCACACACAGCGTTGATTGTAAACAGTCACGTTTTCTTACAGGGCTGACATGTTGCGCTCGAGCGGAAGTCTTCATCGTCTACTTCTTCTCTTTCCCGTCAGACGGACGAGCTCGTGAGAACCAGCGCCACTCACAGGACCGGAGCGCAGACACTGTAGTCATGGGACTATCACTTGACAAAGGGGTCACAAAAGGGTCCGCTATAATGTCTTTCATCTGGTTGGATAAATATTCTGCAAGTCTCTGGAATTGTACTTGGGGTACAGGTGGGCAATACAGTTACAATATAACATCAAAATACTTTAATGCATTTTTACAGCACGTAATATACTGTATATCTTAATGTGTTTGATCATTTGGAACAAGCAAAAAGCAACCAGTAGATCAAATCTGAAGATACAAAATGCCAGTCACAGCATTTGGAGCAAAGCGCACAAGTTTGCTCTTCCTATTATGGGATCTCTTATACCAGTTTTATATAATTCATGATTTTAAGCTTTTAACAAAAACGTTAATATATAAATGTAGTCCTGCAACTGTATTAACTGAGTCAGCTCCACCGAACTTTTAACTTTATAAATGCCTCTTTCTGCCCGTGCTGGGAATACAAGCGGAGGTAACTTTATATCTCTATCTTTGTGCAGTTCAAAAAAACACCAATACTATTATTAGAAATTCTCTTATTTTGTTACTGCTGGCGATTTTAAAATACATATTGATTATTTTGCCAATCATGCCAACTCTCTTCGACACTCACTACATGTGAAGGGGTCCACACACTGTCACTGCCACACTCTGAATGTGGTTATCTTCAAGGTTCTCAAAATGTCAGCCAATGCATTGCCAGATCTTTGCTGTGCCCTATTTGTATTGTGGAGAAATGCTGAAAGAGATTTCACTTCGCTCTCTCCCTAAACAACTATGGGTTCTTTCACTAGGTAAGTACTCACTGACAAACTGACAAAATGGCCAAAAAACAAAAACGCTCAAATATTCTCTTCATTTCTGGCAGGCATGATTACTGTAATGCTCCCCAAGCTGTAGAACAACAAAAAAAACAGCTTCAGCTGATTCAAAATTTTCCATTTTCTCACTAGGTGTAAAAAGGGAATGATTTTTGGCATAATTCAGTCCTTGAGATATAAACAATGTAAATCAGTGTTTGACATGATGAGGTTAATCGCAGAGAAACTTGTATGCACAATGACTGGTCTAGTACCAGCATATTTATTGGATATGCTGCAGTAATATCAGTCAACAAGGACTCTCAGATCATTAGAAAGCAGTCATTTAGTCCTGCCTTAGGGACAGACTAAACACAGAGAGGCAATGTTTAGCTATGCTGCTCAACCAGTTGACAAAAGTAGAGGAGCCCAGACTAGACACTTTTAAATCAAAGCTGAAAATGTTCCGATGTGAGCAGGCTTTCAACACTTTTAGGTCTACTGGGCTTCTTTCCTGTAACAGCACTTTGTCATCTCCTGTTACTTTGTTGATTTTTAATGCAATGTTCCATTCTTTTCTTTTAGATCAATTGCTTTTTTGCTTTCAACTTCTTTTCTTTTAACTGACTGCAACATATTAACACATTGGCAAAACATTAAGCGTTTCATGGTTTTAACAACATATCAGTAAATTTACAAGTACAGTCTTACTACGGACTAGCCTTGATTTCTTTAAATTTTGAATTCTTGTTTGTAAACGTGCAGACAATCCTTTACAGAAAGAAGAACATTGTACATAGCACTGATGACTTCTGAGCAGCTGAAAAACACTGCCAAGTTGGTTTGTGTTTAAATCTTATCAGGCCAAAACCATCATTATTCAGGGCTTGGTCTAAATGCCCCTTTTTGCATGGTAGTGTGTACTTAAAACACAATACAACATTTACATGAACTTTCATTATTTTTAAAATGAGTTTATTTAATGATGTAACAACACAGTAAAAACAGTGTGACTGCAGGTTTTTACTCCTCACAAGCTGGAGCACACCTGACTTCACAGTCAGTTAGTTTCAGTTTTCTGTCTGGTGATTAGATATCTAGTTTTGCTAGAATGAAAACCTGCAGCCATATTGGACCTTTGTGTATAAGAGTGAGCACCACTGCTGTAAAAGATTAATTACTAACTCATAACTTATTAAAGTACATTTTAATATACATATACACACACACACACACACCAGGTAACTCAGTGTATCCATTTTCTCAGCTCTAATGATCATATAGATGCACTTTGTTGTTCTGCAATTACACACTGTTGTCCATTTGCATCCATGCAAGGTTTGTCAATTCCTTCAGGACGATTACAGAGCAGGTATTATTTGAGTGGTGAATCATTCTCAGCACTGCAGTGACACTAATGTAGTGGTGGCGAGTTAGTGTGTATTGCCCTGGTATGACTGGATTGGACACAGCAGTGCTGCTGAGAACAATCCACCAACCAAAACCAACTAAAGCCAACAGCATCCTGAGCAATTTGTGAACTACAAAGAGCATTTATGGGAAAATGGACAATGACTATAAATGTTTTAGGTCAGTACATTAATGAAACTTTTATTCCATGTAATAGAGGTATGTTAATGCTTCCTAAGCATCCCAAAAACATTCCAAGAAGGCACTTTAATAACTTTACTGCATCTAGTAGCAGTGTAAATGTCATGACAAAGAAAAGTTGTGGACATCAAGAGAAGACATTGGTTCACATTTTGGCCCTGAGAGGCACCATATTGAGAGAGCAGAGGAAGTTGTCAAGAATGGATAGGTACTCCTGAGGATGGGCACGTAGATGCCCTGCATGGATAGACTCCTTCCACTTTTTGCTCATCAGACTAATGCCCCGTTTTCCCCATTGTTCCAACATTTCTTCCATAGCATCGGAGTCACACAGCGCATCATTCTGGCAGAAGAAGAAAAGCGCAGGAGCTGTCACAGGAGTATTCCAGAATGCATCGATTCCCATGTTGAAGTAGTCCACAGTTTGGCGTTTGAAGATGTGGAAATATAGCAGGCTGGCATGCTTCACTATACCACTAATACGAGGGAACACGTTCCTACTCACACCTGCAGTGCCAAAAAAAAAAGACAGTGTTGTACATTATACAGTGTTTTTATAGATTTATTTTCATTGTGGATTACAGGCCCTTTTGGAGCTCCCAGTGTTGTTGGGCATATGGGTTAAGGTAGCATAATAACATCATTGTGTAAAATTATAAAATATATATATATATAAAAAAAAAAACACATCAAATACACGATGAATGCATCCTGAGAATGTAATACAACAACAAAGAATAGTTTCAATGGTTCTTTAAGCCGGTACTAAATACAGTCTGGGCAGTCAAGCCCATAAGAAAACTCAAATAAACCTACTTTTGATTTCAAGATGAAAATGCTCTTATTGAGTGCTTACATTACCAAGCTTGAGTATTTCAATAAGCCTAACCTAAACTATTCAACTTTCTTTTTTTTTTAAGTCTAGGATCTGCAAAAACACAACTGTTTTGTGTAAACATTGGAGCATACCACACAGGAACTGAATGCTGGTAAGTAAACATTAGCCTGCTAGTTACATCCTAATGACTTCAACTATCCAAACCTGTATAGCACATGCATCTGATGGGCTTCTGGGAGGAAGTTAAAACCAAATCTACATACATATTACTTCAACTTCAACATTTCAGTATATAAGCTTTATTGCACTAAACAACACTATAACACACACCCACTGTCCTTACTTACCAATAGCCATCCGCTCAAGTGACCCCATGACCAGGCTGTCATATATTTGTCCTCTGATCCTGCTAGTCAAGCCCTGGTAGCGTTGAGCATCTTTAGCCATATGAACAAGCATCTGGGCGAAAGTGTAACCACCAATGGAAAAGGCATGAACCAGCAGGGGGCATTGAGAGAAACGGTCACTCTCCAGAACTTCAAGCAGCTCACGGCCATACTCCAGCCCCCATTTGGGCCAAAGGAACCTTCCCACCTCTGTCTCCACAACCAGGACATCGAAGCCTGTTCTGAGGTAGATCTCACAGTATTTGACCTGAGCCTGAGGTCTGGAGCCCAACCAAGGCAGCATAATCAGCAGAGGTTTTGGCTGGCCAGGTGGGCCAACAGCCATGGGGTTGACCGTACCTGCATTTGCATAAAAGGTGATGCCCTTCCTGATCTTTTGTGTCATTACCCCACTCAGGGTAACATCCCTGGAAGACATGATTGTAGAGGACCTACAAATACAGAGCAAAAAAAATGCAGCTCTTAAATACAGATATAATTTGTTGGGTTCACAACATCAAATAAAATAAAAATCTTGCTTTGTATGGCATTTCTTTCCTTTTTGTTTTCATTTTAGCAGATTTTAATAGTTGTTTACTGGTAAGTAACATCAAAATTTATAGTTTATAGCTTGGATACAACAAATACCTAAACCCTCACTAAGCAGATTACTCACCCTACAAATTGAAATAACATCACATCAGTTTTCACCTCCACTCATAGTAAAGCATGGCAAGTAAACATATTGGAACATGGCTATCTGTTCCAGCTTATAAACTGATGTGACCATCACAACCAGCATTTATAGAACAAATGCTATCAGAATCTGACTTCTTGAGGCATACGTGAACTCTGGGCTTTCATCCCTGATATCTACCCCTGGCAAACATGTACAATAAAACAAGCAGTTTCTGTAACTCATTATTAGTCCTTTACAACAACTGAAAGGGACTTTGGCCAGCTCTTTCATGCAGAACAGCATGTACAATACATTCCAGCAACTGGCCCATGTTAATACCTCAAGTCCTTCATTGGAATCTGACCATTCCAAAGCCCCCTTTTAGGCATTCTGTTATAAATACAATTTACCTTGTTTGGTTCTAAACCTAAGCAACCTCTACAGAATCAATGTTTTCTAAACACAATAACATTTTAGAATAACCCCCCTGAAACTATAGGTAGTGTTACACCCTTAATTTGCAGTTTTTAATATGTGGTAGTAGGGCAGTACTAAACTCATTTGTCATCTGGCTGTTTAGGATAAAGATTTGACTATTGATAACTTGTTTTATGTCTTCTAGCAATAAACAAATAAACTGTTATCTGCGTATGATTCAATTTACCAACATATAATGGCAGTTTGCCACATGCCTTATGAAATAATGAGGCAGACAGCACACTCACATTCTTGTTTAAATCAAGTTCTTATAGCCCATTTTAATTGGCAGTTATTAAACGACTGGCATCTCTTCAACAGGATCAGCCTACTTCTCTATTTCTCTATAAACATAAAAACACACTGA
This sequence comes from Prochilodus magdalenae, assembly GCA_024036415.1. Classification (NCBI taxonomy): domain Eukaryota; kingdom Metazoa; phylum Chordata; class Actinopteri; order Characiformes; family Prochilodontidae; genus Prochilodus; species Prochilodus magdalenae. The sequence continues at coordinate 871,041 of JAMWET010005996.1, read as the reverse complement.
AATGAATGAATTAAATTATTTAAGACTGGAATCATCCTCAGATATAAATAATAAAGCAGGCCTGAAAACTTAAATAAATTTATGGCCAGCATTTGTCAAGGTGGGCTTATTAGGCCTCTGCATTTCTCTTTAAACATAATAAACATACATTACACAATTAAATAAACAAATAAAACACTTACTATTTCAGATTTGAACAGATAATCTGTTTCTATGGTCCTCTCTTATTTGAGAAGGGGTCTGCTCACTAAACCGCAGATCTCCCACTAGCCAGCGGGCGTGCTGTCCTTGCTGCCACTGGTTTCTGCCTAATAAACAGCCTGCAGTGTAAATACATATGTAAATATTCTGAAGTAAATCAGGCCAGATACAGAACGGCCACCCTTAGCTGCGTTGAGGAGACCATCAAAAGTTTCAAATGCTCCCAGACCTCAGGCTTCCTCTGAGACATAGCTAGTCTAGCTTACCAACCCCTCCACCACAGGTTGAAATAGATGGTGCATCTCTAGTTCCTATCCAGACCTTACAGAGATGAGTTTCTCAGTCAAGCATTCTACATCCATACAGACCTATAACCCAGTGACTTCATAAAACCCCATTTCAAATCATTCAGTAACTGGATGAATATTACTAAACATCAGTATACATTTTACACCCTTTAAATGCTTGCAATACATTCGATTTCAATGTAAGTGCAATTATTTGTCTGTCTTAAAACTCTTTCTAACACATAATGACATCGTCATGTCTACTAAACGTTTAAATGTATTAACTTCACCAACAAGCCAATAATATCGGCACATCAAACTCTGTGACATAACTATCTGGAATGTGCAGTAAACTTGGTTATCAACCGAAAACGACAGCTTTAATGCCAAAAATCATCACCAGCTGTAGTATATAGCTGTACATGGCAGAATTCCAAAAATACATTGGCAAGCCAGACCTCAGCGTGTACCGGCCAACATGACCCAGCTGGAGGGTGAGCTATTTTGTAAACATGCCATTTTCCCACATTAGCTTTGTTAGTCAGTGAAATAGGCCAAGTCCCGCTTCCGTGAGGAATGTTTACCATTCCAGTCTTTTTAGCTAACATACTTTAAATCCAGTATCGGTCATGTTCCCCGGTAGAAGACATCATCATGTGAAATAAAACAGACCAGAAACAACTCATACCATCCTGCACTTACCTGCTGCAGTGGAAAAGTCACAAGTCCCACAAAGTAGATGCTACATAACTAGTTACATGTTTGAGCTCGTGCTGGGCTCCGCCTGTTCATGTCGCCTACATGACCTATAGCCATGAGGTCGCTATATGTACTTAAGATCACGGGCAGCCATGACACATCGCCAAAGAAGCCCAAACCCCCTGAGACCCGCCCCAGAACCCAACATCGGGAGAAACGTTTCGGTACAGCATACACGTTTCAGAAGAGGCTTTAGGCTTAGCTTCTGCTCAGTTGCTACCTGGTGGCGTCGGGCTGGGCGGTAGCAGAACACAAGCAACGGTAAACCGCATTCCTACGGTTTCCATTAACGAAGGGCGGGAAGGGAGCGAGCTTCGCGCGAGGAACGAGTTTCCAACATCCTCTCGTGGCCATGTTCTTCTGTCTGTGCGCGAACGAATCACTCATTTGAATCGATTCACTGGGTTTTGTTGCAGCATCTCTGCGACGTGTAAGACCCTGTTCTAGACACAGAGGGCGTCTAGTGAAACATTCACAACGTGCACGCCACACTGCGGCGCATTAAGAACAACGGTCCTCATTTAATTCGCTCACATGTTCTCACTGCAAACCTACACGGTCCTTAATTAAACTCAACGCTCAGTCTCAAATGTCTTTCCACTATGTACTGTGCACTATGTAGGCGATTAGATAAGATAATCCTTTATTGATCTCACGGATAGGGGAAAATAACGGCTTCTACATAAGGAGTCAAGTCAAGTCAAGTAGTTTTTATTGTCATTTCAACCATATACAGTGGTGAACAGTACACAGTGAAACGAAACAACGTTCCTCCAGGACCAAGGTGCTACATAGAACAATAAATACAATAAATACACACGACAATTTACAATACACGAAACAGCAAACAATAAGTACAGGGAGGGGACAGTGCAGACAGCCCACTGGTAGTGGGTGCAGTAAAGTGAGGTTGTGTCTTTTTTTTTTTTTTTTTTTGTACAATGTATTTAGCAGCAGTTATGTCCATATTTGGTATGCATGTAAACATGTTATACTTCAAGTGGTATGTGTGGACAGATTTAAGAGATGAGGTTATGTGTGTGTGGGTGTTCAGTCCAGTCACTGAATGTGTTTAGTTTTTCAGACCAGACTCTGGGTGTTAAGGAGTCTGATGGCTTGGGGAAAGAAGCTGTTGCACAGTCTGGATGTGAGGGCCCGGAAGGAAATAAGTAATAAAATAAATAAATAAAGACATCAAATTTATATTCAGCCAGCTGCACAATATCATATCTTACATTTAGCGAACTATTTGAATGTAGATGTTATAACCTGATGACTTATGCATCCCACTGCATACAGAGCGAAGCCATTTGGGATTCAGCCCCAGACATGCTTTTAAGCTAAAACAAAATGATAATAACTTTAAATAGGTTAAGAAATGTTTTTGTCCTCGTCTTTCTCGTCTCTCTACGCTCTAGCCTGGATGCATTCAGCATTAAATCATGCATACAGGCTGGTCACAAATCAGACAAGGTCATGAAACGTAAAGCAATGCAAACATGTGTGACAGTGGTGCGCATGCGCGGTGTAAATCGGGCAGAAGGTTGCAGATCACATAGCGCAGTGTTACTGAACCACTTGCCCTACACATTATAGGGCTTTCCCTGCTACAAACACAGCTAATCCAACAAATCAGCACATTATCAGACAGGATTTAAAACAGCGACCAGGGAATCCACTAAATACATATAAGCATCATCTTAAAAATTGCTGGCTGCACTGACATTGGAGCTCACAAGCATGCATGCAAAGGGGCCTCATGAGCAGAGGTGGGAACAGTAGCCTAAATTAGCACTTGGCCCTGACCTACACGAGAATCTGCAGTCATGGTGACAGACGCTTTCAAAGCGGTGTGGATCACTGAGTTTTTAAATCGGATGTTCGATTCAATAAAGCGCTCCATTCCAAAGAATCGGTTCGCTAAACTAAATCTAAGAGGCCACGCCCACATGCAGATAGGCGATGTGGCTATGCTGGTTTGGAGGCGTGAGCAAGGCGTGGCTAAAGGGAACAGGTTTTTGGTTTGTTGTTCTTTCGACTAACGCGAGAGTAGAGAGAAGAGTTAACCTGCAAAGATCATGGGCGTTCAAGGTCCGTGTTTTAGTTTTAACTCATTCATGTCCACAAACTAAATTAAAGACCAAAATAACAAGGCTCAGAACATGTTTTGCTTAATTGTAATAAACTACCGCTTATTATTTAATTCATTAAAATGTTTTTTCAAAGTATGCTCAGGCAATATCAGAGAAAATATTATAATATTTATAATAAAATATTATAATATTTTTATATTATAAATATAAAAATATTACAAGTCTCAGATTTTAATTCAAGATTTAAGATACAAGAGTTTATTGTTAAATGCACAAAGAAACAAGCGGTTGCACTGTACAATGAGCGTCTTAGTCTGCACTACCTCCCAGACTCCAGACTACTCCCTCCAGAAATACGTTATTAAATACATAGTTAAAATAGATAAAGTACAATGTAAGGGAAAAAGATAGTAAGAAACAATATACCATTACGTAATTAAACAACCATATATTTTAAAGACCTACAGTGCTTTCATATAATAGCCAGGTATAGATTCCGTTTAAACATACTGTAAACTGTTTATTTATTTTAACAGACTTTTTTTGGGGCACTCGTGACACTAGAACAAAATAATAATTCACTTCTGACACCAGGTGGCGCACTGTAAGGGACAGCCAGAGGTCATGGGTTAAAATGTACACAAATACAGGATCCAGAGAACATTACATTTTTAACTCCTTAACAGCAGCTACTCATGAAAACCATCTTAAGGTAAAACCCAAAACTCATTTTGTCGGTGCTGTAGTCCCACCACATCTTTACATGAATCATACACTTTGCCACAGAGCTGAAATTCATCCACCCACATCCTGACCAGTTATCAGGCTTGCAGAAATCTGGCTCAGCTGAGCCGGTCTACTTTCAGCAGCATTCATACACGTGATCAGCAGCCACCAAAGAGGTACCACCAGCCTGAGGGGGGATCGGACTGTGAACCACAATGATGTCATATGTTGAACCAGCCATTATTGTTCTACACCCTAACCCCTTTTTGTTCTGGTTCATTTGCTGCCTTCCTGTGTTTTAAACTGCAGCACAGGCAACCAGATACTTTTACTGAGAAGTCCATTCGGAGTGAATCCCCAACCCACCCAGTCTAAACATTATAATAATATTATGGCTGATCAATCTTATTCAACCGCCATGAACATGATGAAGACAAACCTATAGGTAATTTCATTACATGAATTATGTGAAACACAGAATTTTAAACCATGCTAACCATAACGTACACCAGCTGGCCTCTTGTATCATACAGAAGTAGGTTTTTCTAAGAGTGTCCCAGTTTGTATTCTCTCAGGCTCTGTTTTAATTGGTCTGGATCCTGACTGCTCTGTCTGACAGCATACACTGGACTGATTCTCTGTAGGCCATCCATCATGTCTTCACTATGGACCAGCTGCCGTAACGTGAGGAATCCAGCACGATGATGGACAAGAGATTCAGCTCAGTCTTTACCACCACTGAGATCATCACTGTGTCCTTTACAATTGCATGGTTAACCATGTTCTGGATTAATTTCTCGTCCAATGATCTAATGAAATCAGTTGTTTGAAAGTACTTAGTTTGATGTGATTGTATGAGGCATTATTACTGTTTTCACAAAACATTTCACAAAATTGAGACGTTTACAACCATTACAGCTGAGTTTCCAGTCACTTGCTGGATGCTTTATATTATGCAACTCAGGTGCAATTTAGCTTCATGTAGGTTTCCAGTAACGCAGAGCTGTATGAATAAAGCCAGCCTTAAACACAATTAAAAGACTTTTGCCAGTGTTACCTTGCTTGGTGTCTGGTTTTATGGAAATCAGATTTATGGTTGAGGCGTAAGAGATTCAATAACAGAAAACCTGCAACTGGTGATTGGCTTCCCTTATAAATACTGAATATGTTTTGAGTCAGCAGGTGTCCTCTTGTTTTCCAACACAGGGAAACTGACTGTTTGTCTGGCCTAATTGACTGCATGCTACAGTGGCTGATAGAGATCAGATTGAAAAACTCAGGAGCTGTAGATGGAGATCTAATCCTCTGTCCAGTTTGACTGCATGGCATGGTGTGCTATGGGGCAGATTTATCTTCACATAATTCTGTGAAATCATGCAGTTCTGACGTGTGTAGAGTTTTTAAAACTGATTTATGCCAATAGGGGTTTTTTTTGTGAAGAAAACTCAGATGTCCAAGCTTAAGGCACACTGTGTACTTTCGCTCCTGAAATGGCCTTATGAAAGTGTGATTGCTGTCTGAAAATTTAAAGGGCGTTTTTGCTCCTGAGGCCCATAGAAAGATTTCTGTTTAGTTGTTCTAATTTGTTTTTTACATTGTCAGACCTCTCTTTATCCTTTAGCATTAAACAGGCTGTTTTTGTTACTGTGCCTTTAAGACTGACATGTGTAAATGAGTTATGTTCTGATTGTATACTCAATATTGTGCTAAGTTTAAAAAGTAGTCTGGGCTTCAACACTCTTTATAACTTCGGAATGAAAGGGCTAAACTGCTGTTAGCTGAATAGCTGAATCAACAACACACAAAAAAAGCTGATGACATTCCTCATGATGCTCAATAGAAATTTGTTTATGTTTATGGAATTAACAGTCATTGTGTTCTCCAGGCCAGAGAACATCCAGCTTTTGTACAAATAAGTGCTGCTAAAGGACAAAAGATAATGTAACAGAGTGCAACACCAACATTTTTATTTTTATTTTTATTTTTAATAGTTTTATTATTTTTAATACAGGTCAAATTTCAGATTCAGATTTGACTAATCACTGCTTAGAAGTGTTTCAACATTTTTGAAATTGTGTTTTATCTCTAATTTATCTCTAATTTAAAAAAGCTCAAAAAATTTTGGTTTTCTATGGTATAAGCCCTTTATACAGGCTGACAAATGAAAAGGCTGTTGTAAGCAGTGAATCATTGCCACATTAATTGAAGTAGGTAACTCAATGAGCTGCATTGAGTGTTGCATATTGATTTGTTAAAGGGGCCATACAATGAATAACTGATTTATAGTGATTAAAAGAGATTGATGCATGCTAACACTGTTACCTCTCCAATTATACCACACCATGCTTCACTCCATTCAGTCCATATGCATAAGCTAAGCTGCAAAAATACTAATTGCTGAACTAATTACTGAGTTGCATTTATTCCTTTTGTGATTGTTTGTGTGTGTGTGTGTGTGTGTGTGTGTGTGTGTGTGTGTGTGATGAAAAACAACACAGCTCAATCAGAACACAGCTCATTTACATATATCAGTAACAATTGTTGATGAGTTTTATTCTTTAACCTACACAAGTGTCGTAAGTGGACCTGGAAAAGCAAGAACAATGTAGAATGTGGAGCCTTTACATTTAATACACTGTATACAGTTCATTTGCACTTGGGGAAAGGAAATCTCAGTGTTTGTCCTACTTTGCAGTATTCTCAGAGAGGTAAAACCGAGGAAGTCAAACACCTAAGAGAGCTAATCCTGTGTTGGCAGACCGAGACAGAGAGCGGAGCTCAAACGAATAAAGCTGGTGTAGGGGGAAATAACACACATACAGCCTAAGAGTGTTGGGGGAAGGGCAAAAAGAGGGGGTGTGTCAGCCAGTGTGCATTTCTGTGAGGGGAGACTGAGGCAGAGGTGTGTGTTTGTGTGTGACGGAGCAAGAGCCGGAGCACTGAAACTCTCTCTCTCACACACGCACACAGACACATGCGCAGGACCAGGCAGAGATAGAGCTTTTCAGGCGCAGAGCGGCGGCAGAGGGATTATACTCCTATTTCTGTCTCTACCTCCATGCTTCCTGGGGTGAGCCCCTTTCCTCTAGTTTATCCAGGTTGTATGTGCATGTGCATGTCTGAGTGTGTTTGAGTGCTGCTGTGTAGTAATGTATGTATAGTGAATGCAGTGGCTGAGGTATAAAACTGCACTGCTTGCTCATATGGACTACATAAGCATACAGTATTCAGAGACTGAGGGGGGAGCACACAGAAAGGGCAGATATTAGTTGAAAGGTAGAGAGATGCAGGTTTCTGCTGCAGATGGTTTAATGCAGAGTGTTCGGCTGTACTGGAGTGTGATGGGTGCAAGCACTGAAGTGGCTGTATCTTTAATCTTTAACATCCATATGTTAAATTTATAAAGAGCAGGCAGCTTTGTGCTAGTGTGTGTGAGAGAGCTGGTTTTTATTTATTATGCAGTACAAAAATGTCTTCACTGTGGGAAAACAGGAACCCACCATCAAACGTAGTATTGACTTTAAATACCAAAAGTAGCAAAATTGTTATTATTATTTAAAATGTTATTTTCAGTCTAAAAAACATTTTTCATATATTTCCATGCCATTATAAAATAATTAAGCCCCTTTGCTTGATTGGATTATTAATGCAGTTATTAATATGATTCATAATTCAGCTGGCAACAATTCTTTTTTAACTCAAACTGATGTAGTGATACCGCTCCTTTCTTAAACAATCATGTGGGAAGACTAATCCTGGGTCATGGAAGAGATGTTACTGTGTTTTAGAAAGGGTCAAATTATTGGCCTGCATCATGGAAGGATACAGAAATGACTGGAATTGGGTTAAGATCTGTGTAATGCAATGCGGAAGGACAGTGGCAAACCATCAACTTTGCAGAAGAAATGTGGTCAGGAAAAACTTTTGACCCACTATGATCAAAAACCACTTTAACCTTTGGCGATATCAAAGGCTAAAAGATTGACAGTAGAACTTACAGGTGTGTTTAATAAAAATGAGAGCAGTCTCAGAACTGAGGGAGAACAGCTGTGCGGCCATAAGAAAAACGACTTGTTAATGAGGCTAATCGAAAAGTAGGCTTCAGTTGGCTAGGGAGCATAGAGACTCAGCTCTGGAGCGATAGAAAAGCATGATAAATACACATTTAGTAATAGACACATCAGGAAAAGAAGGGAGAAGCGTGAAGCATTGCATTCATCATGCATAAGTCCCACTGTTCAAGTCTCTGGAGGCAGTGTTATGATCTGGAGTGGCCTCAGTTGATTGGGTCAAGACTGTTATATGACAATAAATCATATACATTCAATGAATTTTTGCTTGCTTGATGGAAATATTATACAACTTAGAGATTCATCATTATCAGATATTGAAAAAGCAGTTCATGAAGCATGATGGACCATTTTCAAACATCCATTGCACACCAGTCCTAATCTTAACCCCACAGAAAGTTCTTGGGGTGTGCTGGATAAGGTGAACTGGTTTGACTCTCCCGTTGTCAGTAGAAGATATTGCAACTCTGAACAGAAATACATGTTGATGAAACTATACCATGGTGAATCCATGTCATAATTATAGCTAAAGGCGGTCAAATACATAAAATATTAATAATTCATTGATTGATCCATTTTCTAACAATAGAAAAGGCATGGAAAGTTCTATCTTAAAGCCACTGACACATCAGGACAAGATGGGAAGAACATGAAACAATGCAGTCATCATGCACAGTGCCCACCGTTTAAGCCTCGGGAGGCATTGTTATGATCTAGAGTTGCTTCAGTTGGCTACCAGATAGTGTCTAATAAAGAAACATGTCGACTTTATAATGCTTGGATAGAGGTCTGAGCATTGTAATGTAATGTAATGTAGTGTAATTTTGATAAAAGCGATGCACTCATTATTCTGAAAGAGAAATGGAATTCTGTAAAATTCGCTATTAAGGTTAGGATTAGGTTTAGGGTAAATAAAATCTTCTAACATAAACATAGTTCCATATATTAAATGTATAGGGCATAACCCCATGTCCTGCCATTGCATGAAAACAAACCTGTATGTTTGTGCGCCTGCTTGTGGTGCTCAGTGATTTTGATTAGTATGGCACGAGTAATCCAGGTCACATGACTGATCAATAGTAGTAGGGGAAGATTGATGAGGGCTGATGGGCTGTGAGGTCGGAGCTTCAGCTTTAATCCAGTCATTCACAGCACTGGACCATAGAAGCTTTAGCACAGCACAGTGCAACTCCAAACTGGGGCAGTGACAAGATAACAATCTGAGAGGACACTGTCTGGATGCGCATATGGGCTACTGACTAAAGCATTATTTAGATACCCTAGAACTGAAACCTTTTTCTTTTTGTCTGTTTCACAGGTTCAGTGACAGAGGTGCATGAAGGACTGAGATGGAGGCAGACAGGCGACTGCGTAAGCCGTGATTGACCGAAGAAGGTTGCAAGCATGGTCCCTCACAGTGGGCCATTTGTGCTGGTTCTCAGTGTCACATTGTTTGGCAGCCTACACGCTGTGTCCCTGAACAGAGATGGGAATCAACCAAACAGGACTTATAAAACCCCAGTCACAGAGCTCACAAGCCATAACCAGCTTGGTGGCAATTCACAGTGGACTACCCAGATGTCTAGAGCCAAGATGGATGCCACTACACCACTGATGACTAATTCACTCTTCTCAGATTTTACAATCAACTCTGAGAAGAACAGTAATGGCCCAAAAGGTCTGGGAGAAGCCAGAGCCTCAAACCCCAGCAGCAGACGGAAAAACTCACTAGCAAATCAACTTTCAGGTGCAACATGGACAGAGAATGCAAACTCCTTTAAAACAGACACAACAACTGGAACTCCATCAAAGACCTGGTCAGTCACTCAGGGCAGTGAACAAGTTCCTGTGACAAGGCTTTCTGATTTGGTTGATTCGTATAAAGGTCATTTTGCTCAGTCTTCTGGAACAACCTTATTAGCACCCCTGAGGTCATCTCCTCACTCACCTTCTCAGGTCCAGACCACAGATTTTGGACCTTCGCAATACACAGGACCTCCAGAGTTTACCCATTTCCATATGCCCCAAACATCTCCTGATCATGGAAAAGAAGAAACTAGACTTAATGCTGATTATACACTGGAGAAGTCAAAGACCACTCCTCACAGAGTGAATATAGAAGGGAGTGTAGATAGCACACGTCTGGGAAAGGGACTAAAAGTGGTACCAACTCCTATGCCGGACAATGGAGGAGCGGTGGTTGAAGTCTCCAAGAAGCCATCTCATGAAACAGTGGTTGTGACCAGTTCTCCAAAAGGTAAATAATCATTTTATGACTGATTCTGAACCTTAATGTTTGTTTATGAATAAATTAATGTTCAATGTATATTTCTTAACGGGCTCCTATCCTATGTTTTTTGACTCACTGTCACCACTATTAGACACTCTTACCCTGCTGGTCCACCTCCAGATAACAGCTCATCTGTTGATGCACAGTCTGTTTTGGCCATCGTCTAGTCCTTTATCGGTGGTCACAGCATACTGTTGACTGGACAGGTTTGGTTGGTGGACTATCCTCAGTCCAGCAGTGACACTGAGGTTTTTAAAACTTTAGCAGCACCGCTGTGTCGTACCAGTGCAAAGCACTCTTAACATGATGCCGCTGTGTCATGTCAGTGTCACTAAGGTGCTAAGAATGATCTAACAACCAAATGATAACTGCTCTATGGTGGTTCTGAGCACTGGAGAACAGGCTGAAAGTGGGGCATGAAGAGTATGCAGAAACAGATGGCCTACAGTCTGTAATTGTAGAAATACAAAGTTCACCAATATGGTAAGTAGAGCTTATAAAATAAACAAAGAGTGTTGATATAAGGTAGGTGTACCTCATAAAGAGCTCAGTGAGTGTACCAGCTTATTTCAGCTATAAGGACCATATAGTCTAGGGCGTGAAGCATCAATTCTGAATCTTTATTAGTGTTTACATGCAGGTTGAAACTTTGATAGAAGGAGGAGGAGAGTGAGAGGAGTATTACCTTTACATGACATGAACCTTTTAAAATTGTAAGGCAAGTTATTTTGGCTGAAGAATGCAAAAACTCTGCTATCCCACAGTACAATTCTACTCTTACAAACCTTTCATAAAGCAGATCTTGCCTTCCCTTTTGTGTCTACACCAACTTAACATCTTTACTCAGCACTGTTTGCACTGTTTGCACTGTTCGTGTAGGTGCATAGAGTGTGTTAGTGTCCTGTACACCGCAGTGTACAATCAGTATTCCAGAGGCGCAGGAGTATGGTCCATCACCGCAGAGCAAGTGGGAAAAAAGCCATGCTGCTTCACTGTCATACTCCCACACTCTCCTTTATCATTTCATTTTCATTTCAGTAAAACGTCAGCATAGGATTATAATTAGGAGATGACTAAAAGCATTCGTCTACTCTTTTAAGTAGATGGATAGTACACAATTTTAATTTGTCCTGATTTTTTAATATCATCCCATGCTATAAATCTGCGATTAACTTTTGTTCTAGGTCCTTTGAGTTTTTTACATGGAGATTAAATTGTTTTTAAAATGAATAATTTATTGAAAAATGAGCTGAAACACAGTCAATCGCTAAAACATTTCAAGCGGCAAAAGTTTTCTTCTTTAGTTTATGTACTGAACCTATAAAGCTAATCTATTTAGCATTTAATGGAAGTTTACATCCATTAATTAGTATCATGCACACTGCATACCTAAATCATCACACTCTTGCTTCAAACCCAGTTGCCAAGACTTGCTTATGTGGTATCTGACACTCTATGGCATCTCCCTCTACTAGCACTCTAAATTAAATTCAATAAGGTCTTGCCAATTAGCTGATGAGCTGAAACAGGACACATGAACTCTTCTTGTTGCCCTTGCTCAGTAGCAGGACTCATATGCTACTGTTGTCTATAATGAATGTCAAAAAGTGTCCTGCACTTAGCGATGTTAGTCTTGTAGCTCCACTGCAAATTTTTTTTTTGGGCGATCAGCTAGATTGGAGGTAAAGATGCATTTTATTGGTCTTTTGAGATCCAACAAAGCAGAAATTAGATTCTGCTTAACTTTCACTTTACCATTGTCATTTAGTTATTGTGTTCGTATGGTGTATTTGATTGATTTCCACTGTTAGGTTCTATCCAATGCTTCTATCCTATGTCATGATGAAAAGAGCATTGATGTGCATTCATTGATTATTTTTAATACCTGGAGGCAAACCCTTTTCAGTCAATAAGTGCCTGAATCCTGGAACCTCCCCTGAGATGCTTTGCCAGGACTTCACTGCACCTGCCTTCAGTAATGGTTTGTTTGTGAGTCTATCTGCCTTTAATTTTCTCTTCACTAATCAAAAGTATCCTCAATTATACTGAGGTCAGATGACTGACCTTAAGAAGCTTCTGGGCTGCTTTTGTGGTGTGATTAGGGTCATTTTCCATATGCACAGCGAAGAACTGTCCAATCAGTTTTGTAGCATCTGACTCAATTTGAGCAGAAAGTAGGGATCTATACACCTCAAAGTTCATCCTCCTAGCAGTCACATCATCAACAAACACCGGTGACCCAGTTCCATTGGCAGCCATACATGCCCGTGCTGTATCACTGCCTCCACCATGGTTGGCAAAAGATGTGGTATGCTTCAGATCACGAGTCCTTCCTTTTCCTTCTCCATACTTTTCTCTCTTCATCATTGGTACCAGTTAATATAGGTTTTATCTAATATTAATATAGGGTTTATACCAAAGATTGTTCCAGGGCTGACCAGACTGTTTTTTTCTAACATCTTAAGTCTAGTCTGGACCTTCTGTTCTTGAGTGTTACCAATCGTTTGCATTGTGCGGTAAAACCTCTGTATTTACATTCTTGAGTGTAGACTGACAATGATACCAACCTCCTCTAGAATACCGTTGACATGACTAGATAATGTGAAGAGGTTTTTCCTTACCACGGAAAGAATTTTATGATCTTCCACTTTATTTGTCTTCTGTCGTTTTCCAGGCCTTTTGGTGTTGCTGAGTTGCTTTAAGTGCATTCCTTCATAAGAATGTACCAGATAGTTCAATTTTGACAGTTGTAATTTACTGCTATCTTATTTACTGATAGGTTTGTTTTGTTTTCAACCTAATGATGTTCTTTTTCACCAGCATCGACCTGTCTTTGGACTGCATATTGAAAGTTGCCTTTGAAATCGACACTCAGAAACAACTCCAGATCTTTGATCTCCTTAATTTGTCAGTCAACTGTTTAATTATTTTTGAGTCTTTTTGGGACTGCTGGTTCCATGTAGTTCGGAAATTGGATGTTGGAGCTGGGATGTTATCACAAGTAAGCTCCACTAAAACATTTAAAAAAACCAAATGGATGCCTCCAAGAAAACCTTTTTTGTGTTTGCTCTATTGCTCACTAGCCAGGTTAGCTGTTGACCAGTGTTAGCAATACCAGTAGATAACTAGGCATTATGCAGTATTTTGTGGTTCTAAGCAGTGTAGCAACATATCCACAGAAAGAAGCTGGACAGTCCTGTGTGTGCAGTTTCAGACCCAAATACACTTAAGTTCAAGTAGACGGCATAATGCTACTACTTTGATGCACTGCACGGCCATCTTGAATTTTAAGATTGGGGTCTCAAGTTTCCAAGTGCCAGACTTCCTACTGAGATTCCAACATCCCAGTTAAAATGGAAGGCACCATATCTAAAAAATGGCTGTGCTTCCAGTATGCAATCATGCAATTCCCTTGTTAAACCTCTTGTATAAAAGCCTACACAAAAGCTTTTACAATATTCCTACATATTTAGTACAGTGTACATCGATGATGTAGAAGGAAGCCTGCAATGCATACTTTCTTGATTTAAAGTATAACGCCGACTAATGTATTTTATCTTTTAAGAATGTGATTGATTCAAAGCGGCTCACCAATCGATGAACCAATAATCAATATGGATCATTTATCATTTTTAGATTGTCAAGCCTCAATTTACAGAGCATAGCAGACCATTCAGGACGATATTTGCTCTGTTTTATAAGAATAAAGGAAATTCTCCAGCAGTTTTAAATTTGATCTCTGTCGGCTGTATCTGTATTGTACCACTGATTTGCATCAGCAGCCATTTCAGTTTCCCTGTACTTATAAAACTATGCTATGGATGCAGCAGATGTGTTCCTTTAACACTATGCATATGCAATCCATCCCCTTACTTGCCGTCACATGTAGGTTTAGCGATTTAGGTGGAGATGTAAGTGATGCCACTGCTAAATGTGTGCCAGTTTCAAGTTTTTAAATAGTTACACGAATGAGAGCAGCAACAAGGCCAATGCCCCCTAATCTGCTCTGAGAGTGTGTGTGTGTGTTGTGTCTGTGTGTGACCCATTTAATGCAGCCCTACTTCCACAGCTCTCCCTATAAAATGAACCAGCTAATTAACACAGCAAATGTTTTATGTCCCTTTCAGCTCAAGAGCCTATTTGGAGACACTAGTTTCAGAATGCTATTTGAACTTGTGCAGCTAATGGCTATCAAACCTGCAAATTGTAATCTATTTAGGGTGTGCCTTGGAGTGTTTGCATCTCTTACTGCTCAAAGGACCCAGTTTAAAAATGAACCGTGTTTTTTTTCTCTTTTGGAGGGCTCCCTCTACTGGCAAATGTCATTTTACTCAGTTTGCAGTACCCTGTCACGACGTAGGCCTACTTGTTCTTATGCAGAAGGGAAATATAGCAGCTTTATCAAGTGAATGTATTTTTCAAAATGTCTATCATAGTTATATTTCTTTATAATTTATTGAAAAAAAAAACTGCTTTTTAATATATTTAAAAATAAAATTATGATTTTCCATTGTTGTTTATAGAGTTGAAAGAAAAATATGTGAAAATAAGTCAACACATCCTCTACTGGAAGAGGAGTCTGGTTGACTCTGTGTCACTGTCCATGTCTTCTGACATTAACTAGAAAACCACAACAGCCCTCCCCCCGGATTCCGTCCCATCCCCACCTCCAAACCTGCAGATTACCACATGGCTCCTCCCAAAGTGCCCCACCCATTTTTGAGCATTTTTCAAAGTGGAACTAAGAGTGGAGCCATGGGTGCAGTTACTCTTGAAGAAGACCCATCAGGCTCAAGTTTATTACTGGAATTGATTTTTGTTGAGTAATTATTAATTCTAGAACAGATTTACATACTTAATTTTCCCAAAGCACATATTTGTGTACATTTGTGCTTACCATCTGACTGAAACGCTCTTTTAGAACTTCTGCATGTTCTGAGAGTGTTGTCATTGGTCCACTAAACCGCTCTGTTCAGACTGGTCTATGGCCTGAGCGGCTGAATGTGGTAGAATTCAGCTATAAGTTCAGCCTCTACAGGTGGGCAATAAGAACAGTGTTACAAGATGATGTCATCTTGTAACAGAAAAAGGTCTGGAATTCCAACAAGGGGTTTTGCAAGCTGTTTATATGCGCAAAACTAAAAAGAAATAAAAAATGGGATGCCTACTATAACATATAGGTGAAAAAGTTAGGAAACTTTAAAAAGTTAGGACACTTTAAAAAGTTAATTACTTTTTAATCGTGCACTTCAAGGCTTGTACTTTGTAGAAGATGTGTAAACTTATTTTTATGTCCTTTAATTTGCTATTCTTGTGTTCTTATGTTCTTTCATGTACTATCCTTATGAACTTTTAATTACTTAATTATTCATGATATGCGATTATATTGAAAAGAAGGGGCTGCTGAAGGACTCGTATCCTAAAAACATTGTTTGTGTCCGTTTCAGGCTTGTCTACGCTTGACAACAATGAAGAATCATCCTCCCAGCCTGACTGCAACCTGGACACCACGGGGGTCTGCAATTCCACAGACCCTCTCCAGAGTCCTGGTCTCTCTGACAACAACCTCCCCAGTGCCCTGTCTCCTGCTTCACCAATGCCCCCACCTAATAATGATATGACACCGCCCCCTGTTGCCCTGACCCCGCCCCTGCTGGTGCCTTTGCTATCTGACTGGAATGCTGCAATGGCGACATGGGGTCTAGCATGGGAACTTCAGGTGTATGGGCTGGGGGGTGTGTTCTCATTGGTAGCTGTGCTCTCTGCCCTCAGTCTTTTGTGTCTGCCCTTATGCTGGCCTTCTGGCTGTGCCCACTTTAGCCTCCTGCACCTTCTGCAGCTGCTGGCCGGCTCTAGCCGTGCCCTGTGGTTGCTCTATGACCCGTATGGTCAGCGGGAGCGACTCCCTGCTGCCTGGGCGCGCCTCCTGCATGAGGCCACTTATCCGTGCCTGACTGCTGCCTTTGGCCTACTGTTGCTGCTGTTGTCTGGCCGCTCTCGTGCCCAGCTGCTCTCCCAGACAACCCTAAGGCGCTGTGGCTGCCTTCTGGCTGCACTCGTGCTTGTGCATGTTGCTGTGGTGATGGGATCTGTGGCCATACTGAGACTTTTTCCTGCCCTTCCAGTTGTCTCTCTGCTGCCCCCTGCTGCATTCTTCCTGCTGGCATCATTGTTCTCCTTCTCATACCTGCTGTTCTACTGCTGCGCCCGCACTGATGCCAAGCACATATACAGGTTAAGCGAGACATCACCAGATCACCCTGCTAGCAACTGCCCCCTGGCGGAGGCTGGTGTGTGGGAGAGGGCAGCCAGCACTGGCCTCTTCTCAGCACTTTTCCTCCTAGCTTGTGGGGGCCTCAGACTCTATGCAATCCTGCATGCAACTGGTCTGACAGATGAGGAAACTGTGGGACTGATGCCCTGGCCCTGGTGGGGCTTCCAGCTCAGCTGCAGAGTGTGTGAGGCAGGGGTGTGTCTCACCCTGGCACTTGTGGTCACACACCCTCTCCTGTGCTGTGGAGGAGTTGCCCCTAAGCTCGGCCGCTGGAGCTCGGTGTTCAATAGGAAGAGGTGAGTAATGTCTAGTGTCCTTTACTCAGTTAAATGTTTTTACAGTTGCCTATTGCTAAGTATAATTTTGATGCATTTAAATTATTTTTAATAGTTTTAAATAGTAATAATTCTACCCAACAGTATTTGTGTGGAAACTAATTGGCTATTTATTCAGTTCCACTTTAATTATTAGCATTAAGGGCCAGCTTCATAGACGGGATTAAAATTAATGAAGAGGGTATTTATTCAGCATTTGAAATTCTTGTCTGACATCTTCTTAAAACTTATTTGACTTAAACAGAATTGAGTTTTTATACCCCCATTTAGACCCTATGGCCATGTCCCAATTGTGCATTTGAACTAGTTTTGAGTATAGTACAGTTATGAATGTCAAAATTAAGTATACTAAAATATCCACCATGAACACTTAGAATCAGACGATTTTTGAGTGTGGTAATAATGGACACTATTGTCACATAATGCATTGGCAAATGGAAAGGTAGGAGCTTCTTACATCTGGAAACTTTCAAAAAATGGCTGATGATTGTGCCACAGTGGCTATGGTGGTGGTGACGGAGCCAGAGAACGTGTATAAATGTGAGTTCAACCCAAATCTGTCACAACAGCCTTTAATGTCCTGCAGACTGTAGTTCCAACTATCCCCAACTGATCCATCCAATTATTGTGACTCTGGCTAAGAAATAGTATTAAATGTAGATCAACATATGATCAGTTAAGGAAGTGGTTACCAGTGCTTCTCCTGGAGATCACCTTCCTACAAGTTTCACCTCCAACCCAAACCTAACGCACCTCACTCAGCTAGTTTTTTAAAGACAATAATTAGATGGATCAGTTGGGGGATGGTTGGAAGTGTGCCGGACCTTAAATCTCCAAGAACAGGGTTGATGATTAAAGTACATAAGGTATTGTAGTATTGGAACTTAGGATGTTGATACAGACTCGTTGAATATTGAATTGGTGCCGGCCTAGCCCAAATCCTAATCCTAGATCTGGGAAACTTGTCCTTCATTTTTTATTCTATTTTTGTTGTTTTCTGTTTCATTCTGTTTCATTGGTGACAGCACCCAGACTAAGTTGTGTTTTATTTTAGACCAAAAGGACCGTAAAAATAGAAGAGTAGTACAGACTGATGCTTGATATTCTAAGATGGTTCACTGTAGTTCAGCAAGAAAGAGTTTTTGGACCTGCTGCTGTTTTATTATCACTTTCTCTTGAGTATTTCAGTGTTAGGTAATAATAGTTGTACAGGATGAGGGTTATAAGCTTTTTTTTCCTACCTCTGTCACCAGGTCATCCACAGGGGGCATAAACGCAGCCACTAAGTCCACCATCTTGCCAAGCAGCTGGTCCAAGAGGCCTGGAGATAAACTGAGCCTGCGGGATGGTATCGTGCGGGACGAGAGTGAGAGTGTGCCCCTCTACACCCTAGCGGAGATGCCACTGACTGAATCAGAAGGCTTGGACCTCCATTATCCAAGCAGCCCTCAGAATCACGCTGCCCCTCAGCTCTCTGAAGCCACAAAGGATGTCCAAGTGATCTCTCAAGGGTCATCTATCGCTAGCCTAAATGGCGACTCCACAGTGGACCTGCGACCTCCATCTCCAATCGACCTGAGGCGCAGCATTGATGAGGCTTTGAACAGTGAGGCCCTGTTCCGGCGAAGTCTCTTCAGCTCCTCCAGGCTTTCTCTCAGTACACGTGGGCCTCCAGACGGGCAACCCTGTCGAGGGAACTCCGCCGAGCCTGTCCTATACCGCACCGCCTCATGCGGGGATGTTAATTCACCTTGTAGGGATGCAAACTCCCACTCCCTTCGTGGAGGCACTAGATGTCATGGAGGTCAAGCAACTAATTACAGTGAATTCACCTCGAGGCATCAGTCTCAGAACAGCCTGCCCAGGGGAAGCCTGCCGAGGGTGCAGTCGGGACGCCCGTCACAGAAGTACATGGCCCTGCACTCCACTATCTCCAGAGAGAGTATGTATGAGAAGGAGCAAACTTACACACAGGCTGATGAACTGGCAGTGCAAGCTGAATTTATCAGCGTCTGCAGACAGATAGATGCACTGAGTGTCAGCAGCGACACAATCGAACTGTAGGAAACCGGAACATGCATCATGAGTGATCCGTGTCGCTCTTATATAGAAGGGTTTGTATGCACTTGAGTTGCTCATCAGCACAAGTGCACAAACCCACATCATTAAGAAGGATTCTACAGGGGAGTGGCAAGTTTAAAAGAAGATCATGAACAAAGTGATGTCTTTTGCTTCAAGAATGTATTTTCAAGTTGCACATAAATCTTGTGAAACATGAAGAGAAAGGCACTTAGAACATGACAGATTGGATCATGTTTGCTTATTTCTGTGAATATGGTTGGAATTACAATTAAAAATGCAACATGAATTTTATTATAGAAGCAAGTCAAAAAGCCTTACCTGACTACTGAGGCACGATACAAACCTACAGATATCAATAAGCAATAAGATCATATTAAGCACTTTTTTTGAAAGAACAGAAGTATAGTACTGACTGTGCAGAAGTCAGAGACCACTTTTGCATTTAATAACCCGACAAAATGGCAATTACAGCTAAAAGGTACTGAATTGTCAGAATTAAGAAAAAAGTATAAAAGTAAATATAATATCATTGCTTTCAGAAGACTTGCTTTCAGCTTCTCAATGAAATCTACAGGAATAGTTGTCCATATCTCACAAACAAATGCTCACAAACAATTGCAGTGAGGTCTGCAGGATATGGGACGATATTGGAGAAATAAATGACACTGCAAACTTTTTCACTGATGTTTTTTGTGATATGAAAAGAAAATCTGAAGTTTTGAACATCAACATTTAGAAAAAAAAAATCATATATTCATATTCTATATACAAAATATTTATTGCAAAATAATTTTAAAAATCAGAGAAAAGAGAGACCCTTTAGCACTCTATGTGAACCATCTTTTCTGGAACTTTAATGCTCTAGAATTGGTTTCAATGCGCCAAAGCAGGTGAGCGCTGTGACTACTCTTCTCTGTGTACCTGAGAAGCCTTAACTCAGAGTCCAGGATCCGTGCAAGTGTTTCTTTTATATCAAGCAGCAAAAAATGTAGAATGATATGTTTCATTCCATTTGTCTTACTAGAGATTGCATGCCCTGCAAAGTGAGTATTGCGCATACACACGTTGTGATAAGGATGCTGAAATTATGCGGTCAGGACTCTGGATTTAAGTTTCCTTTATTTTTGTCTTTTTCTTAGTAACGGCTTTGTGACAGCTACACATCCTTTCAGACACACATCATGACAGTGGAAAATGGACACAGAAAAATGAGAACTTGTACTTGCACATGACTACCAATAACTGAAGGGCGGTCTCTGATTTCTGATCTCTCAGAGTGGCGTGCGCTGAGATGATGTGCAGTTTTACATGTACTCAAGGGGAAACATGGCCCTCGAGTGAAAGCAGCATGAAGGTGCCATAAAGAAAATAAAAAATTATGAAGACTACGTTTGCAATACTAATATAGCAATACCAGTCACTGCATGTTTGTGGCAGAGAAATCAATTTAGCTGTTTCCTTCCTATGCATCACAATAAGGCAAAACTTGAGAAGATTTAAGACATGTTCTCCTCCGCTTTGCAGCTTTTATTCTTTCCGAGCTTTTATACTATTTCTTAAAGTACTGATAGAGATAAAATAAGGGTTTTCACAGACATGGATGTGCTTTTATTGGTACCAGTTGTACAGAATCTGATATAAACAGCAAGTTTGGCTGTCATGTTTGCACAGAACATAGCTATGGTAATTCATAATAAACACAGTGGCTGGATGTACAAATGAAGAGAAGAAATAAATTCAACTAAACATCCTAAACATTTGGTACGTTTGAGTTTATGATCCATTTCCACCATGCTAGCTCCTAGGGGGTGCTAGCATGCCAGTAAGATTAATGAAGAGAGACTGTTGTTCATAACTTAACCAACTTAACTTTATTAATGTGACTGTTTTATGAGTGCACAGCTTTGGGAGGTCCTCCTGTACAGCAAGAGTAACACATAAGCAGCAAAAAGCCTGATATACAGAGAAGTCTTCATTATCTCTGAACACAGATTATACATGCCAAGATGTACAATCTATGCTTTACATAGCTACAGCACAGAGACTGGATCATCTGAGAGCTAATTCTAGGCCTTCTTATAAAACAGCGACCAATATAGAATGATATCTTCCACATATAGAATGATATCTTCAGTTCTTCACCCCAGCAGAAGAATATTGTCAGAAATAATACAGAAACAGTCAACAAAATAAAGCATTATAATAAAATAGACTTATTCTAGCAGTTTCTCCTGTCCAAAAAGGTTCTGTATACATGTATGGAGTCGTCTGACCGACCATATACATTCCACTTGGTTTAAACAATGACTTGGACAAAAGGACAGTCAATATATTAACACCATCAAAGCACATATCCATACGTTACATTAGAGTCATAATATTATCAGTGTACAGCATATACATATTACTCTGGATATTAGTCTAAGCAAATGTACAAAACTAGCATTTGTCTTTTGCCAATAACCAAATACCTAGACAAACAATCTGCACAGTGACCAATGTAACAGCATTAAGACAAACACAAGCAGGGCAGATGTTGCTTAACCTGGGTCCAAGTCACCCCCACAAGAATGTTTAATGCCTAATAAAAAAAAGCTGTTTCCATTACATTGCCATCACTGCATCCATTCATTCATTGTTTTTTATTCTTAATATTCATGTAGTTAATTTAACACCAGGGTTTCCTATGGTCAGGTTCTCTTCCATGTCTGAATAAAAAAATAGGACGAATTCCAATCAGAGCATTCTCTTGTGTAACATGGTAGGTCTACACTTCATCCATAAGGCGCACAAGTTGATGGGGATCCTTGATTTTAAAGCTAATGCTTAGCTTCTGCTTCCATAGTCTTAGCTGGCTATTAGGGAAAAACCTAAAAAGCATTCTGAAATACACAGTATTTACACACAGTCCCCTTAGTGCCTTAAAAACCAGTTGGATCACAGTATTGTAGCTTATTGCTAGTAGGCTCACAGATAAGACATCCAAGAATATGATTACAAATTCTGGTTTCAGTGGCTACAAGATAAATCTGTAGTCTTAAAAAAGGAGTCTGGGTTTCTTGCAGAGTGCAGTGGTGAGGAAGTTACAGTGTGTGGTGCTACAGTGCATGGTATAAGTATCTTGGTATTTGAATTTGACTTGTGAGGTCTATCATACCTAACAGGACTGTCATACAGCCAAGAGATCCCACTAATACAGTTTCACGCTATAGAAGCAGAAAGTGCACAGTGATGTTCAGGTCTGTGTTACCAGGTCAGCATGCAGGTACCTGCACTTCTGCTGCTGGTCCTAACTTCAGTTTATACCAGGTAAGGAACAACAGACCTTTTTTTTTTTCAAAGAAGGATGACCATGGGGAAGGAGGGAGCAAAGGAGAAGCGTAGGATGTGTAAGGATCACATGAATCCGTTGTGTTTGATCACAGTTGGGGTAGGAACATTGGGGAACGCTCTCTGGCCTCTGCTGCCACCCTCAGTATAACCGCTTCTCATAACTACACCAAAAAGACAGAGCACATTGTTACCATCCAAAAAGAAGAGAAAGCATGATGACAGTAAGACAGATGAAAAGGTATCACGACTTTAAGGAGACTCGTGTGTACCATCTTGTTCTGCCATTTTTGACGAAAGAAACAAAAACAGAAAGGTGCAGACTCTAAGCCAGGGCTGCCCAAAATGTGCCTGTGAGCCAAAATCTGCCACCATGGCAGAGCATGTTATATATTACGTGAATTGTTAAGTTATTATCTTTTAAAGAATTTGAATTCTATCTTAAATTGTAGAGACAAAACATACCGTTACACTAAAAAACACATTCTTAAAGACTCAATTCAAAGTCTGCCTACCTTCTTTATTTGTTTAATGTTTTGTCTTTTTGGCCCTCAGCACACCACACCACACAACACTTTGGACCACCAAAACATTTATGCACCCCTGCATATATTACTTTTTGTTATTTTTTTGTCATATAATTAAGTATATGTTATTATGTTACAACTACATTTAAACAGTATGAGAAAATGACAATAACAAATCTTAGCTTCGAAGGGTTAACGTAAACATGATGGGCCATATAAGTGTGCTAGAACATAAAGATCTGGCATACTGATTTAAGGTTAAAGGTAAGTGTATAGGTTGGTCAAAATGCTTGATGCAATGAACAAAATGTTAGCAGGACACAAGGTCCACTTAATGTTTTCAGAATGAGCATTTTTAGCCACATTATCCCATTTAGGTATAGGCTGGGTACAGGCACGGGGCTTCAGAGCTGCAGAAGGATATTGGGATCATCTACACAAGACATTATAGGGACAGATGGCCCTCAAAGAGGAAGAAGTGAACTTCACTAAAGATCCTAAATCTCTCTAAAAATGCAATACAATCCCCTCCACCACTGGTTACAACAGAGGCACAGACAGGAGGACTGAGTACTTACATGGCACAAAAGAATATCTACGATGAGTGCATAAAAGAAAGGAGAAGAAGACAATTTCACATGTAGACTCTACAATTCCAGCAGAAGACATGGGGACATCATCTTTTTGGGAGGATAGCAAAAAACTAAGAGGGGATTGAGTGTCTGAGCTCTAGGCTTTAAGAATGATCTCAGCAGGTGTGCTACTGATGAAGTTGCTGCTATGGACCTCTGCCTAGTTGCAATAAGTAAACAGTCAGAATGTAAAAGTTTGAAAGTAGACCATTTAAAATGCAACTGCTGTGTAAAGTTAATGGACCCTTTTCATGACAAAACAAATAAGGCTACCAAGATTAAAACTTGGTAATTCAACAGTGACTTTGTCGTTTAATCCACAACTAGGCTTAAACAATGGCTGGGAAACTGGCCTCTCTACTAGTTACAATAACTGCACCAAACTGTGCAGAAACGCAAGTTCTGCAAGAATCTGGTCTTCCTGGACTTGAATTCCCCACACCTGATATATCAGTCAGTAACACATCAAAAAGTTAATCATTTGAGGATCCAATTTGGTACTTTAATCTTATTATGGACGGCATGTTCACAGCAGAAGAAAGAAAAGCAGGTAATTCTCAATAGCTGTTACTGTTAGAAACCTACAATGTCTGTGAATGATTCAGAAACTCCTGAAAAAGTGCTGCTTTCTTAATCCTTCATGGAAGTGTAGAGTTCTGAATGATAGCTCACAAAACTGTCTGTGAATTAAACAGAAAAGGGTCCAAAGACAATAAGCAGCTAGGGCTACTTGTCAGTCTCAGCACCTATGTATGTATCCTAAGCAGTGTTTTTAGTGCTGATTGAGAGCTGGTAAAGTGTTCACTAAGCATGGCAGGTTTGAGAAAGAGCCACAAATACACAGTCACTGAGGGGTCAGGAAGGAGAAAGTGGAGAAAATACTGGTGAGAGACACTTACGAGTGCAGGCCATGGACGCCTCCTTCCACCTGAGCAGACATGGTCCTCTTCTCAAATTTCAGCTCTCCAGAGTACATCATAGAACTACACATAGAACAAAGAGTATCACAAACACACACGCTAACATCCTCACTAAGACACAGCCTGTAGAAACTTCAGATCTCTAAGTTACTTATTATAACAGAAAATAAATAATGTTCAATAGTTTGTAGAGACATGCTCCACCAATATTTCTTCTGAATTAAGGGTATTAATAAGGAGTTTTTAATGACGTTGCATAATCCTGGATCACAAACGCCACTCCAATCCATCCCAAAGGTATTCAATTGTAATTCATCACTTCAGACAACACAGTTTCAATGCTCTATAGTCCCATTCTGGGGAGTTTTTTACCCCTCTACCTAGTCCATTGGGAATAACTGCTATGCAAATTACAAGATGTGACAGCAAAGGGTGCAGCTTCAAATAGCTGAATTCACCTAATGAAGGGTTGTCTAAATACCTTTCGACAAGCTGCATATCTTCATAAACAAAAAACAAATAATTTTTTTTCCAGCTGTTTGGCTTAAAGTATAGCTGCCTTACATGCATAAAGCATCAGAGAAACTTTATATTTTCTGAACACGCCATATTTTTCCACCTTATTCTGAGTATTTTGAGTAGTGTCAGCTTAGTCCTTACTTAAACCCTACTACATAACACTGACGTCACATAACCATGCAGTACATGCTGTAAAATGCCATGGCATATGTCATACGGTGTCATGAGTAGTTTAGATACTGTCCAGTACTATAGCAGTGTTGTCCTAACATTACCATTAATTGTTATGACATATTTTGTAAAAATTAGCATGCCATAAAAGATGACATGACTTCAAACATAGCATCTGCCAATTTACCCTAGCAATTTAAAAGAAACATGACACATGACATTTATAATAAGATTAATTCAATATCCACTATGAATTACTTGGCAATTGCTACAAAAACTAATATTTAGTTATGACAGTGAAGAACTAAAATGAAAGCCCCTGACAGTTTAGGGAGTTAATGACTTAATATCCGTCATTAGCCCTGTGCCATCACCTCTACAGTCCTCCAAAGAGATTAAGCTGAGTCACGCTCTTACCGAAGGATTGACAGGCTCTTTGCTCCAATATCCTGGCAGCCATGTTGGATTCCAGCAATGAGGTATGGAACAAATTTATGGATTGAGCCTTTATCCTGAACCGAGCCAGATACTCCCTGAGCTACCTTCACCTTATCACCTTCACTGTAACACACACATTCACAAACACAAATACATTAAGAAAATGTAGAGAGCACAGTACAGATCTAAAAAAAAAGTTTACATCCATATGTGCAAGAATGTGGGAATGTTTATATACCTGAAGTAGCGCTTCTGGCTGCCACTGTTCTTCTCCATGGCATCCAGAGAACCCATACCGCGGTACTTCTTTAACCGCACCCCGTCTGAGAAGAAATACTCCCCGGGTGCTTCGGTGGTGGCCGCTAGCAAAGAGCCCATCATCACTATTACATTGCAGGTAAAAGGAAACAGATATGAGGAAAGGGGTCAAAAAGACACCAAGGACAGAAGAGGAATTCACATACGAGCTATGAGCACTCCTGGTGATTAAGCTGCATATGTATTAGGGCCTGGTTAAGACATCATCTGATAACAAGGTTCCACAAGTTTATCTGCCTTGAACTGTCAGGTGCTAGTAACTTCCTTAATGAATGCAATATCCTGCCTGATCATCATACTGAGAAAGGCATTTACAGTTTGCATGCCATATTATATACAAACCAGCATAGGACTGCTCAGTTAAAACTGTAGGGGGCTGGTAAATGAGCCCAATAATGTTTGTGTAAAACAATAAACATCACCACCTGGTCCATGTAGGGACACTGAGCTGCAAAAACCTCATAGCACCCCAGTACTAGTTGTAGTTATCAGCCAACACTTAATTTGGGTCAGTCAATACTTCAGTAAACTAAATCTGTCGCACATCTGATGGTATCTATCAAATCTGTGGTGGGGACACCAAGGAGAAATCTAGAACCAAATTTTGTTCTTTAAAATTTCCAAAATAAGAGATGTTAATTTTCATAAATAAGAATAAGAAAAACGCGTTAGCTTTTAGTACTTAAGACTTCTGCACAAACCTGTATGTCTGCCTTTACAGTCTATACTTGCCTCATAATTTCACAATTAAGATATAGGAAGTTTTGGCCAAGGCTGTTCTCATTATAAGGCGCAGCACAATGTAACCAATCACAACAGAGGTCATCTATATGTATAAACACTTATTTAAAATTCTGTGATAAAGACAGCTCTGAAAACGGTTAAAATGTTAAAACGAACCAAGAGAATACCAATATAAGCCTTTTCATTTCTGATCAAAGATATAAAGTTATATCAGCTGACTTCATGAGTTGTAAAGTTCTTAAGAATCAGTATCAGTAATCAAAAGATCAGGCCCATGTACATATTCCTCAGATGCATTAGATCATCAGAACAGACACCTGTGGATGCTCCCAGAGCCAGAGCCTTCACTACATGCCCAACTGTCTGAATGCCACCATCAGCGATGACTGGCACTCCAAAACGCCGAGCATACTCCGCCACCTTATACACAGAGGTGCCCTGGGGCCTCCCACATGCCATCACTGCAGGGAAACCAACACAAAACATCATAAACCTATTACACAAGTCACGTTACAACCTAACTTTCAAAATAAAAAATTACAAACAATATTATTCTAATATATAATGACCGCTCACACCCATACAGATAGACAGCATATGTACACCCACCTTCCTGCGTGATGCAAATGGAGCCACACCCCATGCCCACTCTAAGAGCATCCACACCAGCATCAATTAAATTCTTAGCCTGAGCTGCTGTTACAACTAGGCAGCAACAGAAAAACAAAAAACACATGAAAACAATCATTTTAAGTCACATAAATCTCAATTCTATCTTTATTTGCTAAAATAAGGTAAAAAAAAAAAAGAAAAGAAAAAAACACTCACCATTGCCCCCCACCACCTGTAGATCGGGGTACTTCTGTTTAATATAGTTGATCATGCTGATTTGAAACACTGAGTTTCCCTGAGATGAGTCCTGTAGGACACAAGCATAACTTACTACAGGCATTCTCAAGTCCTGGTCACATACAGTCCAACAAGAGAGAGCAAAAATAAAGATATCCTAGATCCAGTGCCTAACTCCAGTTCTGGGAACCACACCTAATCTAGTTCATGAAAGACTTGATAATTAGCTAATGAATTGGATTAGGACTGTTGACACAGGGAATATTGGATTCCGTGGAAGAAGCACTTCTTGTTCTGTACCCTCCAACAGATGTATATAATCATGTTTGTAAATATCTGACAAACCCTATAGAGGAACTGGATGATGGAAGGGCTCTATACCCATAAAAAGGTCTTACCTAAAACTGTACTGTATGTCCCATGCAGAAACTATTTAGGCTTGGTTTTTTTTAATCACTGAAAGTGTGCTCAGGTCTAAATGACAGCTCTGTCAGGAACCCAAACCTACCAACACCACCACGTCCACTCCTGCCTGCATGAGAAGATCCAGCCGGTACTTGTCATCCTCTCGAGTGCCAATAGCGGCGCCACACAGCAGCTGTTTACGGGAGTCTTTGGAGGCCAGAGGGTAATCTCTGTTCTTCTTCAGATCAGTACGAGCAATTATAGCAACCAGTTCATCACTGTCATTCACGATGGGCAGCTTACCTGCAAGCAAACAAAACTCACAGGTAATCAGTGGATCGCTGGAGAAGTGAACATGAATAACACTCTTTCGTGTTCGTATTTCCACTACTTAACTGAGCAAACGTGAAAAGAAATATCATCACAGTTCAACATATGAACACAGCTGCTGTTCTTTACATCATGTGAACATTAGAAATGGGACAATAGAAATGTCATCAAATTAACGGAGACAAATCTCTCTCTCTCAAAATAGCACCATGGAGCAATTCCACAGGAAAACAGGGAAAGGTTCCCTAAAGAACCTTTTGGTAGACGGTTCTTTAAAGAAACATTATGTAACAACATCACCTTAAAACAGCTTTAAGATCATTTTGATGGTACACAGAAATGAGCGGTCCCCGAAGAATGCTGTCTCGCAGACACAGAACACCTGCTATAGCAGCGTTTCTTAACCCTGGAGCTGGAGGCACCCTGCACTGAACATTTTAGTGGATTCCCTGCTTTAACACACCCCCTACAGCTCAGGCTTGTTAATGAGTGGATAAGCTGAAGCAGGTGTATGGGGAGCAGGGAAAGCACTGAGAGGTGCAAAGCAGGGTGGTTCCGGGACCAGGGTTGAGAAACACTGTGCTATAGCAGCACGTAACTTTGGAGGAGCGAGGACAAGAATTATTAGGAGAACTGAGTAATACTTTACAGAATCATGTGACACCACAACGACTATGGGTGCTCAAAGGGGGATTTGCATTTATAACAGTGCTATTAATAGGAAACACACTCCACAACTGCTGGGGGACCCCAAAGAACAAATAATCCTCACATAATGCTATTTTAAAAACGCATCATAATAAATGATCTATCCAACTGTGAAAACCCCTTAGCAAACCTTTTAGCAAATCACACACTGTAATGTAAAGCTTCTGTAGGGTTTAGGGTTCAACCCAAGAACTACTGAGGAAGCTTTACTGTATGTGTGAGTGATATGTGTGGGTAGTTTAAATGTTAATTTGCACATTCTTCATTTACTTCCTTGTTAAAGGTGCTAGGAAGCAATTCATACAGTATCATCTAAGCTTCTGATGAAACCAAGCATACCTTTTTTGCTGCGCTGAAGAATGTCATTGGCTTCTTTTAGTGTGACGCCTGCTGGTGCAACTACTAAATCTTCCCTTTTCGTCATCGCCTGGAGAATTAAAAAGACCATACACTCACACGCACAGTTCAAAAAAACTTTACGTAGAGTGATCTTGATATTAACCATTACTTTCAAACAAGTCACAAAGACAAACCTCTTCCAAAGGCCTGTCATAGTCCTTCTCTGAAAGGAAGTCGATGTCTCGTGACGTAACGATGCCCACCAATTTGCTGCCCATCTTGCCAGTTTCTGTGATGGGGATTCCGGAAAAGCCATGTCGAAGTTTAGCCTCGAACACATCCCCCACCGTGTGCCGGGGACTCATCACAACCGGATCTGTGATAAAGCCCTGCTCGAATTTCTGTAATAACACAAAGCAGTCCACTGATTATTATAGAGAAAAAGAGAAAACTGGATACCCTTTCTTTATAATAGGCTTAAAAAAAAAAATCTATCTATTTATTCTCACAGTGCGCAGACACCGTGCCACTCACCTTAACTTTCCGAACTTCATTTGCTTGGAATTCCGGAGTGCAGTTGTGATGGATGATCCCAATGCCACCCATGAGCTGACAGACAAATCAGCAGAAGGTCATGAGCATGAGCTACATTTCCTCTTATAACTTGACTTGTTGCGTGTTTGTGTGAGGTACTCACAGCCATAGCAATGGCCATGGAAGACTCTGTCACAGTGTCCATAGGAGAGGAAATGAGAGGGGTCTTCAGGGTTATCTTCCGGGTCAGCGCAGAGGTCAAATCCTGAGTGACATCACACCACACATAACTATTACAGACAACAATGGCAACAGGAACAGGGTACTTGTTTCTGTGAACCTACTGAGGAACCATTATTGGTGACATGCCTGTTGTTTCTTTTTTTTCATCTTTATTTTTACACTATTTGAAAATCATTTTTTTCTACTTTTACATTAGGTTAATATTTCATAGCAAATGGATCAGTGTCATCACATTAATCTAGGTCTAATCTAGATTAAGGTCTTTTCTCTATGAAGTCACTGATTCAGAGACACAGAGTGCTCTTATGAAAGTGATGCTATAAACCACCTTCACTAAAATGGTTAGAAACAATGTCTATCTCCAGTCTGCTTCAAAATTCAGATAACTTAGATAGATTTATGACATTTCTAGACAAACAATCAGTTGTCAGTTTCAGTGCTTTGGAGGATATAAAACGCATATATAAAATGGGCACCACCAATAAACACCTGGTAGACCACTAAAATCAAGTCCAATCGATCCACTTTTGCTTCGGATCTGAAAAAATTTGTGTTTCTATCCATCCTTTCACTGTACAAAGACATTTCCCCCCTGTGAACTCTTCTACTCAACTGTTAACCTCATTCTAGTTGAATTTATAACATTCATGCAAAACATAAAAACCACTATTAAATTAGCAGAGCATATATCTAACACCTGTGGTAAAACAGACAAACATATCACAACTCGCTCCCAAACTAAACAAACACAAGATTAACAATTACCAATTACCATTTTTACCCAACCTACACTTTTTTCAGGAAGACCACTTTGGACAGTTGTTTATGTAACAGAAACAAGTATAATACATTTTCACATTGACATTTTTTTAACCTTTATTATCCCTCTGAATTAATCTGTGCGTTTAAGCTTGATATATCGTCGCTGCCCAATGAAAAACATGTATCTATATTTTTGTCTATTTTTACTTTTATGCATCATTTGACCACAGCTGCTGCCGTTTACACTGTGTGAGAATCTCATGATAAATGGACCCACAGGAATAGCCCAAAAGTGTTTGGAAAGACGTCTGGTTCCATTGACTTCCATTCAAATTAAATGAGGTTTTTGGCCTCTCCTGTAAAGTTGCCATTTTGGAGATACTTGTTTTTCTTTGGACAGCGACGATATGTTAATAATATTTGTCCAATTGACTTCCGTATTCTGTATCTCATTCAAAACCAGGCTGAAATACTCCTTATAAGTTACAACACTAAACTGATGCAGGTGGACAGCTGTAAATACATTTTTTATATATGAACTACATGCAGTGGGAGTCTTATTACACAAACACAAAGTAAATGACATTTTCCATGATACACACTCTGTAAGAAACTTGAACCAAAGGGTCTAAAATGTCTACTACATACAGAGGCATTTGGTTCTCAGGTTTGTTGTCACCTTCTCCTGTGCACTTACAAATACATACACACAAACCTCAGCCTCCCTGCCTGTGAGAACATGCCCTATTCATTTGGGACTGTAACACCACCTGAGCATCTCATTTGCACATCTCATTTGAGCTCCCTTACCCCTTTCCACTGTCCCATAACCAGCTGCATATCCAACACTCTGTTCACCACTTCGCTTTAATTTCAGTCTGCACAGCAACTGACTCAGCTTTTCCATCTCAGAGCCGGCAGAGGAGAACTTTAGCTCCCAATTTAATTAGGAAAATTCCCCGCTCACTAAATCAAATGTAACATATTTGCTAAAGGAACTGTATTTACCGAACACGCGTATAATTAAGTCTCTGAGGGACATAGAAGGGACCCAGCTGCATGTTCAAAGGGTACTCACCACTTCGTCAGAGGTGAAGTCAATGAACCCGGGTAGGATTAGAAAATCACTGAGCCAAAAGACAACGAAAAAACACCAGAGCCTTGGTTAGTTCACAGTAACAGCACGGAGATTGGAGAAAATGTTAGACAGACATAGACACAGCAGAATCAGTAGATGGGTTTCAATGAAAAATAAATGTTGCAGATACATCTATAAAATTATTCTACTGTAATACACTACAACTGAAGCTGAAAAATGAACACTATAGATGATCAGGAGGATAATTAGAGCTGTACATGACTAAAAGCTGTATGATGCAATGAATTATTGTTATAATGTTATGAATGTCTGGTAATTGAAACATGGTAAACAGATCAAATAATATAATAGTATATAACAGTATAATATTTTTATGATTTAATTACTTTTTGAAAGAAAAAAAAAAAACAACATCTCAAGCTACATTCTTTCTCTTTTTAGCGTACTGCTGTTGCTGGACAAAAATTGTGTATCTCCATTTTTGTCATTTCTCAGTTATTGACCAAGTTATATTTTGAAAATGACTATTTTATGAAAGGACCAGAAGAAATGACTCAAAAAAGCTCTGAAAAAATCTGACTACACTGACTTAACTGGTAATGTAAGTATGTTATTTAAGTTTGGAGATACACGACTTCCTTTAAAAAGGTTTGTTATCATAAAGCTTTATGCCATCAAAATGTCTTTCTTGGTATAAAGAACAGTTTTTCTTTCCAAACCATTCCTAAAGCACACCATGGCAAGGATAAGCTTCAGGCAGTTTAAAGACCAGAAAGGTCTGAGTGCTGAAAAGTACTGACATTCCAACAAGGAGGGAAATGTGTGGGGTTTGGCATTATTCCCAAACCGCACTGTCACTACTACAAATGT
Organism: Prochilodus magdalenae; assembly: GCA_024036415.1. NCBI lineage: Eukaryota > Metazoa > Chordata > Actinopteri > Characiformes > Prochilodontidae > Prochilodus > Prochilodus magdalenae. Next base: position 838,186 of record JAMWET010005996.1, on the reverse strand, counting down.
GACAGGTTTCACATTACTTTGCTCAAAGTAAACAGTAAGACGTTCGTATTCAAATAAGTTCCCATGTCCAAAGTGTAACCAACTTTCTATTGCTGTTCATTATTACAGCTGCAGTACAACTGTATGAGCTCTAGGCACAGATATTGCCTGGATCTTAGGGAACCAGGCTTGTGATAGGAGGGTTGCCAGTTTGTATTACAACAGGATACAAGTGAGGTGACCTTGGGCAAGGCACCCAACCCCCAACTGCTCTCTAGGTGCCTAGGATAGGGCTACCCACCGCTCACTGCCCACTAGTGTGTGAGTGTATGTGCGTGTTTCACTTAATGGATAGGTTACATGTGGAAGACAAATTCCTGTGTGCAAACGTAAACAATGGTTCTGGTTCATGACTAACTTTTAGTTGCTGTAATTTAGGGGCAGGCAACCAAAAACAAATTGTCCCTAAAGTGTTTGCTCATGCCTATTTTACTGCCCCCAGAAAATAACCCTTTTTTTAACTATGAGTGAACAACACAACAGAAACGTTGTGGAAGACAACAGAGCAGACAAACTTCTCACTGCTGCTATCTACTAGCCACTCCTACCACTTGCCTGTCTAGTTTTAGAAAATACTACTGTCAGGAAGTGCGTGTGCTTGCGAATGAGGATCCGGTACCGTAAAGAGTTACGTAATCTACTTAAGAGTGTGGCACCCAAAGAACGTCCCGTTAATGTTCTTAACTGTGTCATCATTACAAGGTGTCTCTGTAAAAGCAGCATTACTGTCACACCAGAGGACAAGAGAAACACACAGGCAGCCAAAGGGCACTCATCAGTAATGTTAACCCTGGTGAGGAAATGCATGAACGTGCAGTCAGAGAGAGATTCAGAGAGCAGAGCAGAACGGCAGGCACACTGCTGTGTTTCAGAGTGTCCTTCAGTCTGTGATCTGGTGCAGATAAAGCCTCCATTAGGGGAGATTAAAGATTCCTGAAATAGACCGAGACCACCGCTCTGCTAATGACTGGCTAAAGGCGCATCTTCATATCTTTGATGTGTCAAAGGTGGCGCTTCCTGTTTGATAGCCAAAACAGGAAAGGCCGTGACCTGTTTTTCAGATACATCTCAGATACAAACTCTCACTCCATCTCCGTCACTCTCCCTCCCCATACCCCCCCCCCCCCACCAACCACCCTCCTTTTGTAGGCCTTAGACCCACAAAGTGCTTTGTTTCTATGGATACAGTCTGAAGGTTGCCATAGAGCTCAGAGTCAGCTCCCTGATAGATGTCTGCAAAAGTGCCTGTCTATAAAACATCCACAGCTGTTTATAAGGTCTTAGCAAAAAGCTCTACAAAAGCCAAAAGCAGAACCTAGAATAAAGATAACATACACACAAATATATATATATCTGTTGTTATGTGTGTGTGTGTGTGTGTGGAATGATGTGGAATGAAAAGCACTTTGCCACAGGACACATTCCAAATGTTTTAAAATTGTTTTATGATATATATATATATATATATATATATATATATATATATATATATATATATATATATATATATATATATATATATATATATATATATGCCAAAGTACCATTTTTACATTCAAATTGTTTTACAAGGGTATATGTATAAAGCTATACTACACACACACAGTGATGTGTAGAGAGCCAGAAAAACTTACTTGTATGTGAGACCATCTCCAATAGCAAAGAGCTGCTGGGCAGTGAGTCCATCTTCTGGCACATAGCCAGTCCCTCCACTGATCAGGTAATCAGCCATACTGCAGACGCAGACACATACATAAAGACACTAATCAGCAAATTTGCTGCTGCTCCTCAGCTTATAATGGAAGTTGGTAGAATAAATCCAAGTCATTTGGACAATTCGAGTTGGTCCACTCATTAGAAAATTTTGACAAAACAAAGGCCAAACCGCATTTTCGAATCATGATGTAAACAAAGATGATTTGCTGAGAGACGAGTGCCTTGGTACCTGAGGGCACAGTGTTTAACACTCCTGGTAGCATAAGAATAAAAGGCTACTGCAAGCCACTGATGGCAAAGCTGGTGGTCCTGTGCTGTTAGTGATTTCTGGGTGGCCCACCGGTATGTTAAACAACTTAGCCAACAAAATGCCACTTGCTTGTTTTCCACTTACAGACCATTTAACTTAATTAACTATTTTCCTTCACTTCCTTTTAAAATTCACCCTTAATGAATTAGTTTAGTAAATAATGCTAATTCAGAGCAGAGCCTGCAACATTTCCAACTAAACCATTTATATGCAGCCTAGATCTTTCTTTCCTCAGTTGCTTGTAATATTTGCTTTAGTTTATATGTCTCTGTGCATTTAAAACCAGTTTGAGGAGAAATAGCTATGTAGATGGCCTTGTATGCAGGACAGTAATTTGGGTGGTCTGATCGTAGAACAGCAGCAGCAAACAGTTACACGTGACAGCTATCACATACTTGTTATCTGGGACTGTATGACAAAATAAGCACATGGACAGACAGAGAAACAGACAGACAGACAGATGTGTGCATAGAGATAGACAGATAGATAGATAGATAGATAGATAGATAGATAGATAGATAGATAGATAGATATACACATAATTTATATAATGAGAATATTATAACAAGTTATTATATAACCAGAGCTACAGAAGGAGAGAATAATGCTAAACCTTTGACTCATAAAGCAGTCATATATCAGACAGTGAGTCAGTAGCCCTGTCGCCGGTCATTTCCAGCAGCTGTAAAGTTTAGTGCTTGATCATTTGATCCTCCGGCTAAACGCTTTCTCCACTCTGTACGCCCGTCCAGACTGCCTCACTCTGTAAACACGTCAGACCACTAACCGACACTGCACTGCCTCAGAGCCGTGTACTCGGACATGTGAAGACAGACGAATGTCGGCATTTACTCACATGCTGCAGCGGAAACACAGGCGGCGTGCAAACACTGGCTTCTATCTCATCTCCAACTTCCACTGAGGGTTTTCCCGTCAGGCACCTTCGTGTACGCCCAATCAGAGGAGCTCACACTGAAACGTCTCTCTCTCTCTCTCTCTCTCTCTCTCTCTCTCTCTCTCTCTCTCTCTCTCTCTCTCTCTCTCTCTCTCTCTCTCTCTCTCTCTCTCTCTCTCTCTCTCTCTCTCTCTCTCTCTCTCTCTCTCTCTCCCCCACCCTCTCTCTCTCTCTCTCTCTCTCTCTCTCCCACCCTCTCTGTCTCTCTCTCTTTCCTCATACCCAGCTCTTTCTCTTTCTGTGTGTATTCATATGTCTGCTGCAGGTGGTCGTGTTATCAATGAGCTAACAGCTAATTCCCGCCTGTATACAGCGCCGCCACAAAGTCATGTATATCACTTCTATACAAAAGCTTTCTGAATTCGGAAGTCTTCTTAGGAAGCCTTTAACACTGTAATTGTTAAAGTTAAGTTGTTTTGTCTTTTTTGAGCAGTTTTTCCACAGACGTCTGCAGACGTCTTCATACACTTAAGAGTTCATGATCCCACCAAAGGACACAAGCTCACTAACAGCACTGCAAGAAAAACAGCCCAGACTGACGTTTCCTCCTCTGCTGCCTCTGCCTCAGTGCAGTCCGGTGGGAATCTATTTCTAGGATTCCATTAGTTTGGAATAAAAGTTGGGTTAAAAGTTTTTCTCTAAACTACATCATTACATTCACTAAACATTTTATGAAGTATCCTAAAATACTTATTTAAAGTTTATCCTATGGTTAAAGGTGCCATAAGCTGTATTTACAGTGTCATATAAACTGCCTTTCTGTGAAGCTGCTTTGAGGCAATGTTAGTTGTAAAAAGCGCTATGCAAATAAATATTGATTGATTGATTGATTGATTGATTGATTGATTGATTGATTGATTGATTGATTGATAGCTGATAGTGCAGAGTTTGCTACGTAATTGAACCTTAAACACTGTGACCTCCACCTTACAAAAGAGGACAATAAAACAAGCTGAATCCAGAATCTGGACTGTTACATAAGAGTCTGGACAGCTCAAGTTCCAGCCCAGCAGAAACAACGACAATGAAGCTACAGCAATAGTGGGTTAGTCCTCAGGAACCGAACCCTTAGCAGATATGGTGCGTATTCATCTTTAAATGTGGCTGAAACTGACTTATTTACCAGCATCAACTGAATGTGTTCCCTGAATGTGTTCATTCATTTGTTCATTAATGAATCAATTCATTCATTCAGTTTTATTGTTGTTGTTGCAGAGGGATCAGGAAGTTGCAGTGTCCCAATTGAGTAGGTCCAATTGTGTTGGAATAATCTCACAAAATACACAGAATGGAGGAAGGAGTGGTTCAGTGAACCTAGAAGTGCATTTTCTAGGTGTTATGAGTCAGGCACCTTTCTAACAGAACCCTTGTACTGTATGTTTGAAGCCTCATTCAGTCATTCTGTAAAAACCGGTATTATATGCTGCTCTGGATATGCCAGTGTAAGTGAGAGCCTTTAATCTGATGCTTCTAAGCAGTGACACACTGCTTTTCATGGCAGGATTTCTACTCTAAACCACAGATTAAATATATAGCGCTTTCTTTTTAATGTAATCCTTCATCAAATCCTTCACATGTGGAAAAGGGGATAAGAAGGGAAGTGGACATGCTGCAGCTACTGCACTATTCCAGAGCTTTATAGAGCTTTATAGAGCATATGTGATATGACTCAAGAGTCTGAGATTCTGACCCTCTGACCATGCTGCTGCTCAGTCTCAGGCTGCACTGGCAGGACTGCACTGCTAAGAGGATTGTGTTTATGTCAGTTCCAGGTACAGATGCACTTTTTAAGCTTTTGGGAGAGAAACACCACGTTCCTGACACTGCATCGTTTCATTTCAATATTATCTGCAATGCAATATTAGAAAATAAGAAACAGCATGCTCAAACTCTGCCTCTCTCTTTACTGCTCCTTCTGTCACTCACTCACACCTGTTACCTGTCCACTATCTGCTGGCTCGTAGACTTCATGAACAACAACAAAAACACACTCTGAACTTCAGAATTGGACAAAAATAGAAAGCCTCAAATATCCCATGTGCTCTAATATGAATTTTCTTTGACGTGACTTCACTGATAAAAATACAGTATTTCCACTATTTCCACATTAATAAAATGTATTACTTCACCAATGAACAGTACACTTGTACAGTTATATGTAAACTGAAATATTAAAATGAGTTATGTATAAATTTCAACCAAGTAAATTCCTTACATTGCTTTCATCAGCAACATTATCAATGAAAGTTCATTAATAAAATTAATCCAAACTCTGTATAACTATACAGACACACACAAGCTTTTCTGTCTTGTTTGTTGAGCCTGTATAAGGGGTTGCACTCTCACCTCTCTGGCTCATAGCCGGCCTGGATTCGGGTGGCGCTGTAGCGCTGGGCAGCAGTTTCGTGCCCATGGCCATGCCCGTGGGGTGTGTTGTGTCCAAACGGGCCGTGAAAGTGGTGGTCCGGGTCTCTGGTGCTCAGTCGAGGTCTGGCGGGCTCTGTGTCACCCACAATGCGGCGGTAGTCAATCTGGTAGCTGTCGTGTTCCCCGTCCGTGTAGCGCTCATAGCCATGGCCCTCCATCCCAGAGAAATCCAGCGTGTTCTCCTCCACCGTGGCCCTGCCCCAGTCCAGCTGACCCCCAGCGCCTCAGCACACGCCACCTGCTGCTTTGCTGAGGGTGCATTCACTAACTGGTCAAGCTGGAGTTACACAAACCCACACACACAGTTTGTTTGTTTGTCAAAGAAGAGAAGCACAGATTCCTTTTAGCAGGAGGGTCACAGTCACAGGCTTCTCCAATACAGCATCGTCCAGTGCTTGAAAAAGTGGGTTCCTCCAAAACTAAGGAGGGCTGCTTGGTAGGGCTTGTCCTGGTAAAACTGAGTAGAGATCAGCAGAGATGTTGCAGGGGAACCCGTGCTCTTGTAAAGGCCTGCTTTCTTCAAATGAAGTCGCCACTTCTCCACTGAAAAGTGGCTTGTTATGTATGAGGAACCAATAGCAGAGCAGGACGAAAACAAAACACTAATTTATCTGGACTGCAGAAACATGTATCTCTCCCTCTCTCTCTCTCTATCTCTCTCTCTCTGTCCCTCTCTCTCTCTCTGTCTCCAGCTTAGCTCTGTTTCTGACAGAAGCACGTCACTTTCACAAAGAGGATTGCAGCATTAAGAGCGAGTGTGTGTGTGTGTGTGTGTGTGTGTGTGTGTGTGTGTGTGTGTGTTAGTTTGGGGGTGGGAGGACTGTACTATATGCTGGGTAATAAAGGAGAGGAGGATGAGGGAGGGCACTCAGGTGCACTTTCCTGCCCAGTGTTTTCTCAAAGGTTGATGTCAGAGCATGTGTCAGGAAGCCGCATGCATAAACAAAATGTGTATTTGCATGTAACTTGGACCCAGTGGAGCTGTGTGTGTTTGGGCGGGTTGCCATGTGCACACTGGCAGAGAAAAAAGTAGTGCAGGCAGAACTATGTAAATGTACCCTCAAAGCTATAACAATGATCTCAAGGCACAATTGTTCACCTTAAATGACTTTTAGAAGTATGCTTTATCACGTTCTTAAGGAAAGGAGCATATTTGAACCTTTTGATAACATTTTGAAATTTGAATTTTTTTTGAAAAGTAATGAAATAAAAATCCTGGCGTCAGAGACACGGTAAATGGTATAATTCCATCTGAATATGGTTTAGTTACATAACTAAAGATACCCAGTTATGTTGGCCGCAGTGGTTCTGATGTGCTTTGTACAGGCAGATGATAAGAACATGATGAGAACCTGTGCTACTAAATGTACGTGTGTCTCTATGTGTGGGGGTTATGTGCTGTGTGAGCAGGCCATGGAAACAGCTTTCTCCCAAGGACATAAACAAAGTCAACTCCCAGAGTGTCTGATGGTTTCGAGGACTCATCCCATGAGACATTGCCAAGTTGTGCAGCAAGAGCATTAGACATACTGAGATGCTTTCATCACTTACTTAAACCAGTATACATCCTGGTGCAAGCACTAGTAGACAGACACTTTCAGTTTATAAATGGAGGCCCAAATGATTTAAACTCAGGATTAATCCTGCCCGTCCCCCACCCCTGACACTAAAGGGGAATTCTACCAATTTTTCAAAATGCCTACATAATTCAGTGGTTGGAAGATGTAAACGAAGTTATTCAGAGTGGTTTTGTGTTAAACACTAAACACATGTCAACTCAGATATGAACCAGGGGCAAAATAAAAACAAGATCTGATTTATTATCCAAAATGACTAGTAAACCTAAGCATGCATTTTTTACATGCAGTGTGAATAATGGCAAACCAGTGGTAAATCTGATAAAAGGTGTTTTCTCTTGGAATTATTGTATCATAAGGTACCATACATACAGGACTACATCTCTACCATGACTGGATTTAAAAGATTTTAAAGTTTCAGGCCAAATGGCATCTCAAAACTACCACAGTACTGTGTTTATAAATCAGGGGGTATCAGGGACCATTTCATCTGAGAGCTTTCTTTAGCTTTGATAGTCAATAGTTTTGTTTCAGTGGTTGAGGAAAGCTTATGATTAATGCCCTCCCCTGTGTCTTACTCTGAGTTAACGCTGGGACTGTTGACCTCTGAAGGGGTGGTTCAGTAGTGACCCACAACTGAAGCTCTGAAGGTGTAGTTTGTGAATGGCCATGCACAGATGCTCATGATAGGGCTTAAGTTCTGAAAAAGGACTGTCTACAACAGTTAAGTATTGTCCGTTAGTTTAAGCTGTGTACAATTGTGTTAAGAGGAGTGTGTGTTTTGTGTTGGGGGTTGGTCACCATGTGGTGGTAGCCTACAGCTGGTGAGACCTCCAGGGGGTGAGGCCCATGGGAGGTGAGACCTCCCTTGTGAGTTCAGTGGTCTGTATGATGATTTTTTCAGATAACTGAAAAGACTATCAACAATATTATCCTGATACATATACTATTACTATTACTACTACTTCTACTACTACTAGTAGTACTACTGCTACTACTACTACTGCTACTACTACTACCACTACCACTACTACTACTACTACTACTACTACTACCACTACCACTACTACTACTACTACTACTACTACTACTACTGCTACTGCTACTACTACTACTACTACTACTACCACTACCACTACTACTACTACTACTACCACTACCACTACTACTACTACTACTACTACTACTGCTACTACTACTACTACTACTACTACTACTACTACTACTTATTCTACTACTACTATTGCTACTACTACTACTACTACTACCACTACCACTACTACTACTACTACTACTACCACTACCACTACTACTACTACTACCACTACCACTACTACTACTACTACTACTGCTACTACCACTACCACTACTACTACTACTACTACTACTACTACTACTACTACTACTACTACTGCTACTACTACTACTACTACTACTACACTACTACTGCTACTACTACTACTTCTTCTACTACTACTATTTAATTCTACTACTACTACAGTAGTAGTAGCCTAAGTATTATATATACTGTTTTAATATACGACTTTAAAAAAGTGTCTAGCTATATTAAATTGTCATAAAAACATGTATAAATAAATGTATTTATTAAATTATTTAAAAGATGCAAGTAAACATTTAATGTGCGCAGAGCTGTCTCCCAGACAAAAAAACTGTTAGTAACTTGTTGAAAAGGTTAAATGCCTGAGACTTGTAATTCCACCTCTTTACATCACAGAGTTTAGTCTATCCCATAAAACAGTTACCCTGAGACTGAAGTGTGTGTGGTTGTGTATATGTGGCGTGTGTGTAGAGACACGGATAATTGTTTTTGTCTTGCCGTATTCCATTCGCTCTGACGTAGGTTCATCTACCTTCCACTAATTAGGATGAATTACGCGTGTTATATAAACACCACCATTGCTCTTAAAGTTACATGTCACCATTAGTACCAAAAATGTCTTTTGTTAATGCGAAAAAAGTGACTTTATGCGAAAATACTGCATTGTCTTTATCAGTGTGCATGAATAAAAAGATATCACCATGATCTGAGTTTGTGGTCTTACATAGAACCACCTCGCATACTTTAAGCACCTAACCACATTTGTGTGTGGAATGATTGTGATCAATCCCAATGCCTCTTATAGCTGAGGATAGCTTCCTCGCCACTCAGAAATTCAGATGCGAAATAGGAAATTCTGTACTACACCTAGTGGTATATCCTATGGTACATCCTGCTGTGCTTGCCTTCGGCGCGCAGATCTCTAACACAAACACCCCCATAATTAAACAGCAGTCCACAAGGCAGCAGAAGTAGACACTTGTGCTGCGATATGTCTAAGGGTCTCCTCAGGGTGGATGGAACAATTCGCAGCTTAAGCATCTGCAGGTGACCAAATGAGTGGCTTCGTGACTAGTCTGCCTACGCACGGGATTGGGAAAGGAACACGCCTCTTAGTTGCTCACTGCCTGGCATGTGCCAGCACTGTAGCACATATAGTGTGAAACTGAGCAAGTGGTTAGCTGCCGAAAGCAATATGACTACCCCGTGTACCCTAAACTCACTACACTCAACATCGTCCGCTGTCCACTATTTCCTCACACCATTTTCAACTGCTACACACAATCGCCCTCCCATCCAGCCTTTGACAGGGCCACATCCCACTTTGATCTTAACAAAGCACTGATTGGAAGTTATTCGCTGCTGCACCTGTTACATTAAAGATCCGCCTATACCGCTAAGCTTACTGCAATTCAATAATATCAATGCAGTAGATCCATACTCCTTCACTCTTAATCACTATACCAGTCAAAGCAAAGTAGCACTCGGGGTCCATTACAAGTACCTTCGCAGAATACATACTGTATAGGGCTATATGACTTAACCTGGCGCGCAACTTTGTGTCTGTTCAGCCTTGAACGACCTACATCGAGATCCTAGTAGATAGATTACACTTACCAATTGGGCCAATACACCCTTCTTAGCCTTCAATCAGAATCTATAGTTTGGTGAACTCCCCTCTTAATTCACATGATAGAGAGATCTACACCAGTATAAAAATATGTTGTAATTAAAAAACCAATGTGTTAAACTTTTTTCCATACTCTGTAAATAAACTATTTGACCGATATATCCCATCTTAGCGTCGTATCCATATTTTCCTGCTCCCGCAATTATTTTATATTATACTAATAAGTTTTAGTTATATATTTGATAAGCGCACAATCACATAGTAGACTGTATCGAGTGCAGGGGAGCAGAAATTATTTGGCGGAACCAAACTGAAATTCACAACTGTAAAAACCCCCCCTGGTTTGTTTATTAAGAACCCCCTATCATGTGATTGAACTAAAATCTTCGTCGATGGCATCTAAGTGTATTCTCATGTAGCTTATTCATGGGTGAGATTACCAGGTGAGATGACTAACGGCCAAAGCTTGTCTTTCCACCCACTTTTTTCCATTAGCGTTGCTTCTTGGTGTTTCTGACGTCGGTTTGCTCCAACGTTACAAAGTTCCTAGCTCTTACAATAAGCTCCTTTATTATTTTTATGAATTAACTTGTTGTCTGGCGCGTGGAGTATTCCACTTTGGGTTAATTTTATGACACGATATACTGCCCGCCGTCCCTGTGTATTTGCTGCACTTAGTGCCAGGGTCCATAATTTCCATCAGCTCACTCAGCATGCCTTTCACAGGGGTAGTGAGTTATAAAGCGTTCATCACGACCTTAGCCTACAAACCTTTATATCGGGTTCCTGTTACAGGCCATGTAGACTACGACATAAGGCTGATAAATAGATTGCCCGTGTTCTTCTTAGGGTTAGAACCTGTGTTGGTACCGTTATGGCGGAAATTGTAGATATTTCTAGAAACATCCTTAAAAGCAGTTTTTTAAAATAGTAGGCTTGTTGTGATTAATGTGATAATCTTTAGCTTACTCTTACTGAACACTATGGACATGTGGATAAAGAGGGTAGAAGTTTTATAGTGTGCTAGTGACCGTCTCTCTTCACCTCTATGCGTGTTGTGTAGTGGGTAACACCTCTATCATTCATGCTTGGAGTAGGCTGTGTGTTGTGTGATATCGGCTCTACATGCACTCCTTAACCTGTCTCTTGTTACCGATAATGACGCGCTCAGGCCCGACCAATGTAGATTTGCCTTCACCTAGTTGAAGAAAGCATGATCCAATACTGTCTGAATAAATCTACTATAACATTTAAAACATTGTGTGCTTGTTTTTATGAAGTCCTTTCATTTTCCAACAATTTAGCGCTAAAATACGTATCTATGCCTCCATTATAACTTGGGTCCAACCGAATGTGTTTGTCTTATAGACATTGTTAATTGCGCCAGCAAGTCAGGATAAACAATTAAATAAAACTCGATGCACCTCCCCAACAGTCAAACTGTCCCCCCACATAATAAGCATTTTTATGGGTTTTTTCTAATATTTTATATTAATTAATTTAGATTTATGAGTATATAAAAAAACGTTCCATTGGGTAATCTACTGTCACCTCAATACCCTAATCCAATCACATGCTGGAGGATAAGTACTAAATATACATGGGGTTTGGACAATCAGAAACTGAACTACATTGTCATTTTCTATGTGTGGGAGGTCTCCATGGGCTTAAATTGGACCAGCCTGGTGCCAAATCTTCATTAATTGCACATTGCAAACCAGTAGTACGAGCAGAGTGTTGAACGGTTCAGTTCAGCCAGGTAGAAGCACAGTTCTGCCAAAACTACTGCAATGCACACAACCTTATGGGTGAATACCCTAAGTTCAAAAGGGCAACTGTTGGTTGCACTTGTCTTGCTGGCGCATCGTGTGACCAAGACAGCAAGTCTTTGCTGAATGTAGAAAGAGCCACGGTATCCAGGGTAATCGTCAGCATACCACGGCGCCAAGAAGGACGTTGAAAAAACCCTGCTTAACTGAACCCTTTCCACAAACCCACTCCACACGGGGGAGTGATCTGGCATTTCCTGGTGGACTGTGAGTGGCCAAAAGAGTAGGGCTGGTGCAGAAATTGAACAAACCAACAAAAAAAAACACAAAAAACAAAAACCAAACAAAAAAAAAAAACAAATAGAATCCGGTACAAACAAAAAAAAATGAAGATTTTGGGCCATACGCAGGCCCCCTGGTCCCCCCCCCCCATTTTGTACACTTAGCCCATGAGAAAACCGCCCTCCCCACACATAAAAATTTAACAGGTCTGGTTTCCCGTGTTTCAAATTTATTGTCCCCCCTAACCCCCTGTTAATATTTAGTATATTATAGATATCTACCCAGTATTAAACTGTGGACGCAAGAGGAAGACACCCAAACTGTCTTGAAAGGTATAACACAAAACACTGTTTTTCCTAATTAAACATAGCAAGAAATTAGACATGTTGGTAACAAGAAACACCACTGTAGGTGCACTGTAGGGCTGAGTGTCTATGCTGTACTACACCAATAGGAGTCTGTGGGCAGGACTCCTAACACTACATTGGCCTACCTGTAATATGATTAACATTGTAAGTCACTCTGGATAAGAGCGTCGGCTAACTACTGTAAATGTAAATGTGTTTAATGTGTACATGCTATGTCTACATTTCCTAGGAACCTCTCTTACATGGTTCTAATACACTTGCCCACATTTGTATAAAGCACTTTATCATGTAGAATAGCTGATTTGAGAGCAAATAGCTGTATTCAAATGCTTTTAAGTATTATATTAAAACAACATGCTAAGCCTGACGCAAGACTTCTCAAAATGGCTTACACAGAAATCCTGATATCTATTTTTGTCTCTAGGACATACAAACATTTCTCAAGAAGGGGATTTCCCCATTTTGCTGCAGCTAAAGAGAATATCTTAGCAATCTTCTGGCGAAACCTGTTTGGCAACAAAGAAACAAATAAAAGAAAGTGAAATTAGAGTAAATAGAAATAAAACTAGAGTAATTTCATTCACAGCTTCTTTCTTCTTTAAATTAGCATTCTTATTTTGCTGACCAAAACTACACTCATCATCAAAAAATACCTGTACCCAGCAGGAGGTGTCAGATTGCAGTGCTATTAGGAAGGAAGATAAAGGTTCCCAGGAACAATAAGTGATGATAAATTTAAAATGATATGATCAATATTTATTGAGCCTGGTGTCACGTCACCGTGTTTGCTAATGCAACATGTAAGACGTCTCAGCATGTAGTTGTAGAGGTTCCTAAGGTCCTGCGATAATCCATTCCATGCAGCTTCAAAATTCTTGCAAAGTGCCTGCAGATGTTACAGTAGGGGTGGAGGTGGAGTGACAGGCTCTGGTTGTGTGACGTGATAACAAACTGTTCATGTTGGTGCTGACCACAGTGCCTCTACACACGGATTCATTGGTCATCTCCACTAAGACAACGGTCTGTGTGCATGTAGTCCTGCATTGTGCAGTAGTCTGCCAATGGTGCTGGCACTAACTGTTTCAAGTTCAAGTTTCAGGTTTATTTGTCACTTGCACAACATGTCAGGACATTTATGCATTGAAATGCTTGTGGTGAGGCTCAGGTTGATGCTCTACAGCAGGACAACATTATATACATAACAACTAAACATTAAAATAAAGAGATATAAAAGATATTAAATAAATACAAAATACACAAAATATACACAACCAACCATACCAAATATGTAAAGACAGGAGGGGTCTGTAGGAATTCTCTGATATGTACATTTAATAGACAAGGATAGTCTGAGAGGGAGCGGAGATATAATATAAATATGTATATTTATATAGTTGTCTGTTGTTTAAAGTAACTCAGTGATATTGATCCCTCATTTCTCAGTGTTTGGGTACATTAGCATATTTATACGTACATACATATATATATATATATGTATATACATATACATATATATATATATATATATATACATACATCAATATTCTATGTCCTGTATATACACTGCATCTCTCATTTACCTCAGCCTTACCATAGTGCTATATGGTAATGTGTAAATCTGCATATATCATAGTTTTTATTCATAACTTTTATTCATAACTGTAAATTAGTATAAACAGAGGTTTTTGTGCTTAGTATTGTATATATTTGTATCTATTAAAGTACTGTAAGGGACTACGCACCTAAGTTTTTCACTCATCTTCACATCTGTGAAAATGTGATGTGACAGTAAAAGTGATTTGATTTGATTCTCAGACTTAACATAACATAAAACAGTCATCAGCACAGCAACCACTGATTCCTCTGCTTTCTGCATCTACCATTTGGTGATATAGGACCACAAAATTTAGGCTGCTGATTCAACATAAAAATCTCTCTAGAGTCAGTGTTTGGCTTGTCTGTTCTTGGCTACTGTAGAAACATGGTAGCACAACATGGCAGACCCTGTGGGAAGAGGATGTGTTCCTGATGTAGATTTGAAGAGCTCATTGTGAGCTAAGGAAAACACACCTATTTGTAGTAACAGGGAATTATACACTGATGATAAAAACATTCTATTAACTATATTCTACTTTTGCTAATCAGTCCCCCTAAATCTTACATACTGCACCTTTAGATGTTATTTTAAGTTGTGGTGAACGGCTCACCAAGGCCAAGCAATATGTTATATAAAATGACACTTGTGGTTATTGGTTTTAAACTTAGCCATTAATATCAAAGGCAAACTGTATAAACTTTTATAACAAGTGGGCATAACGATGTAAGGGAAAAGACACAGATTTTGTTCATCACAGACATTTCAAATGCAGTAAAACTGATTTTTAATCCAGAGATTAGTGAACTTACACAGAAAATAATTCCCCAAATCATATCCCACTTAATAATACTGTTAGACTAAATAGTAGGGCACATCACATAAACAGTTTTCTAGATTAATTTAAAGGTCACTCAGCTTTGTTCAGTCTGATAATAAAGAAGATTTATAAAATGTCATACTTTCTATGTGGCTTTTGTCATGAATGAAATTCACATCTAACCATTACCTATTTAATCATAATAATCATAGTAACAATAAATGGATATTGGGACAGGCTGACATAGATATTAAAATGGAGATTAAGAGATTGTTTCTAGTACTGTTCTCTCGCCCCATAAGAGCCATTTTATTTTATTGCTTATTATGTTTTTAGGGGTTTTTGGCTCTTGTACTGCTTATAGAGTGTTTACCTAGAGGCCATCATTTTAATGTCAAACTACTGTAAAACCTGAAGAACTGTTTTGCAGCCAGCATGACACTGTTTCCACAGAAGTGTTTACTGTACATTTATGCAGGTTTCTGCAGGTCTGTGGCAGCAGTTACAGATCCAAAATCATATCCAGTAAATAAGCAGTACATGCACAACCGCAACTGCATTGGAGTAATTATGATAGACATTGTTTAAAGACTTTACCTGTGAAATCAAGACACACAAACTTTTATCTGCACCAAATTAATTTTCAAAGTGCAGTGTGCAAAAGTTTGGACACACCTGGTATGGTTACATGTCTTGTTGATTTTCACATATTCTGCAGTGCCTAAATTGTGGCTTTGTTCTGCAAAACATTACTGTACAGTTTCTGTTTGCTGAGTTGCACTGACAGTGAGCACGCATCTGTAACAGTAAGCATTTATCTGTAGAGAATGTATTAAATTATTTAAACTAATCTATACTCTACATATTTGAAACAAACAGTACAACAATGGTATTTTTTATTATCCATTTCATAGTTTTTTAGAAATATGTATTCATTCTGAAACTGATGTCTGCATCACATTTGAATAAATATTGAGAAAGAGACAATTTAAGGGAACGATGTGAAATATTCACATTACTTCTTAAACAGGGATGCATTCAATCTTGGGTAAAAAAGAAGCATCTAGGAAAGGTCTAGACTCTTCATACTGTCAAAAAAGTAACAGCAAAAAAATCCAACATTTTAAAATAATGTTACTTAGCCATTAGATTAGAAGATTAAAAATATCTGTACCTTAATTTAAAGGCCAAAGACCTTCATCATCAATCTCCAAATAGTGTTGTATTAAATGCTGAGATGTTTCTGTGGATATCACCGCATGGGCTCAGGAATACTTTGAAAAGCTATTGTCAAATTATGTCTGCAACCACATAGGCAAAGATTCATTTTACTGTGCACAGTGGAAAGTCCAAACTGCCCAGAAGTGCACCCACTCTCATTGATGTTCACTGTACCTCAGTTCATTGAAATGCATAGCAGCATAAACAGAGTGAGGGTGCTAGACTGGTTTGCCTGCAGTCTAGAACAGTCTCCCTTTAACTTTAAGTTAGGACAATAAAGGTGATGTACAGTAACACAGCTGAAGACTTGACAGAAAGAATGAAGCTCAAAAAGTGGATGAAGTGGTTTTTAGTCATTTTAAATAAATTAGTGTTAGAAGGACAGGTGATAACACAAAGTGGTAGAATTGCTTTGCGTTGCAGGCATCAGTATTGAAATGGGCTTATATTTGTTTTTGTATATAACAGTATATATATATATTTGTATATAAGTTAAAAAGTTTAACATAAATATTGCATTTTGTTCTGTTTTTAATTTAGTACAGCAGCTAACAGCTGCTTTCTGGTTTGGTGAGGATTTCACATATTCTTCCAATTATTCTGATTGGATAGGATTGTACTTTATTTTAAAAATGAACAATGCATGGAACCTGATTTGGCCATCTTAACTTTTCCATAGGACCGTACATGTAAATGCATGCAATGATTTCAGAAGATAACACTGTATCCACCTGTAGTCAAAACAAAGTGTTTAATCAGAAAACGTACCTGTACCTGTTCCATGTCACTGGTACCAAATGAATAAAGAAAAAAAGCCATTGCGCTCAGGGCACATATCATGTCCCATGTCCCAGACTATTTCTTAGTGCTTGAGACCTTGATTGGTAATATGGTCAGGGGTTGAGCAGGACAGGCATTGTAGAAATATGGATAGACTGGCTCAGTAAATGTGTGCATGAAGGTGTACAAATGTATGTTGTCATCAGGATTGAAGAAGGAGACATGTCCTCTGTCCCAGTCCAGCTGCACTCTAATCCTCTGCAGTCTCTGCTTCAGTCTGAAAGGTGTAAGCATCTCTGACAGGCCTTTCCCATATTCACCCCTGTAGTAGCCCACATGCCATAAACCATGCTTAGAGAGCTTCTCTCTATGCTTAAACACTGACTCCGCGATCACCCCCACAGCCCACACTGAGCTGTCTCCAACCTCAACGTCCCAACAGTGAGATCCAGAGTCGAAGCCCTCCGAGCCCAGCACACTAACATAGTCATCAAATCTCTCCGGATTAGCTGGAATTTCAGCATTGTGACTGGAAAGCGCCATTTCGGTCAGATCATCTGAGAGGTGCAGACAGGGGTGAGCAGTGTTGGGGTCAAGAATGACAGGAGCTACAGCCAAAGGGGAAAGGGAGAATAAAATAGAAAGTATGTACAGGGCTACTGAAGGCAAACATAAAACCTGGAGGAGAAATTGTGGTGAGCAGAAATGCTCTGTTAGTTTTTAAATGTAGTTATCTGTTTAAGTAGACACACTCGAATCTAGATTATTAGACCCAACTCAATCTATCTAGCACTTAAATAGAACATTTTCACCAATGTGAAGAAGGCTAAAAACTCTTAACAAGCACTAAAGCATGGCACAATCATAAGACATTCTTGAAGAGATGAGAATAAAACTATGTGAGAGCTATTATCTCTGAATGGAGAGGACTTAAAATAGTTGTCTATGTCCCAAAAGCAGCTCATATATGCCTAAATATACTATTATGGCCCTGAAGCATTTTGGAAATAATGTTTTTTACTGTCAAAAGTGGACTGCTTTGGAAGTGAGGGGTCCCATAATCTGACAGCAATTACCAAAGCATTCCACAATCGTTATGATTGTGGAATGCTTTGGTAATTGCTGTCAGATCAATTACCAAAACATGGAGGTGGCAGTGTGATGGTAGGGGATGCTTTGGTGCTTTAGTGCCTGGGGGTATATTGCCATACTTGATGGAAACATTAATTCTGCTCTGTATCAGAAAATTCTGAAGAGAGAGCTCAAGCTAAATCTGAATGGCTCAAAAGAACCTAAATGAATGTAAGTAGTGAATTAAGATTCACTGAACTCCTGCAGAAGAACCTTAAATGGGTTAGAAGGCCTTCTATCTGGGGGAATACTGTTTTCATGACACTGTATATAGATAACATACTATATGATTGCATTGATGACTATAGCTCTTTGACATTTACCCCCACAGCAATAAGTATAAATGCATATATATGTACACACACACACACACACACACACACACACATACGCACTCACACACACACACACACACACACACGCACACACACACACACACACACACACACACACACACACACACACACACACACACACACACACACACACACATACATAATGCTTCATTTTAAAATGCTGCATCTCCTCTGGCAGCAGTTATGAATATAAAGTAATTATTTGTGAATTGGATAACACCTGACCTGTTATTGTTATGGAAACATAACTGTGATATCAGTCATAATACAGCATCGAAGTTTAAAGTCCACTCCCAACAACATGAAAGACTTTCTTGACCGTGGTTCAAAATGCACTTTGAAACAAAATTCATTATTTATAACGTGATCATTTATAACCTCCATAAAAACATGTAGACTTACTGTACTGAATAATGCTCTGCATCTTCTCCCACACTCTGAACTTCAGGTTGCCCAGATGCTTTGCTACATCAATCAGAGCTCCAGAGAGTGCCTCTGGATCCTTCAGCTTACCCTGAGCTCTGGAAGAAGAGTCAGGAGTCAGTGCTGCAGTAGGTTTACAACTTATTACTTCAGCCAGAACAGAAATAAAGGGTAAACATACCTTTCCATGGTGGCTTTGTAGTTCTGAAAAACAAGAACAGTGAATAAAAGAGTCAGGTCTGTATTCATGTGAGCATGAGAAGAGCATTACGCTGCTTTAGAAAAGCTGTACATTAATCACCTGCAAAAATGAGATAGTGTTATCTTCTAGCTCTTCTTCCATGGCCTTGACGTTGTCTGAGAGAGACAAAATGTCTCTGTTAATCTGTGTAATCTTTTTCTTCACTGTCTGACTCCTCTGTTCCTCCTCCTGTCTCAGTGCAGCTATCCTGGCCGCCTCCTCATCCCAAAGAAACTGATGAAGCACCTCAAACTCCCTCTTTATCAGAGCCTCTGCATGTTGGGCTTGTTTCTAAAATGAAATTGGCAGGTGTAGTTAAGCACATATCCACAGTGTAATGAGGTGACATCATTATGAGTTACTTTTCCAAACTGTCCAGAACTCTAGTTTACCTTAATATGCTCCTCTGTTTGGGCACAGGTGCATTTCACCATCCTAAATAGTTCTAGTTTGTTCTTCAGTGGCTCTAGTCTTCTTTTCAGGTCCAACTAAAGATCAGTGGGGGGGAATGGGAGAGAACAAAACAGTATATCTGAGAATGCAGTAATTCATGCTTATCAGGGTGCCGTTCCATAAAATATTTTTATTTTAATACTAAAGAATTATATGGTATATAGAATTTAGTATCCTAATGAGAAACAAAAATCATATTCAGCATGATATAATAAGGTCTTTTAAAACTTATTTAGGACTTTCACAGTAAAGGTGCCAAAAGTGCAATGCCATGAAATAGCAAAGGGTTCTATATAGTATGTAAAAAAGAGCATATGACTTATAGAACGTCATTTTAAAATCCGTATTCAAGAGGTTTTTCAGCAGAAAAAAGAACAGGTAAATTAACAGCCCTGAATGATCATTTTTTCATTTCTTTTCCGATCAAGTTCCTTTAGTAGAGCCAAATTGCTCTCTTTGTGTCTCCAAACAAGTAACTTTACAGGACCAGCAAAAACATTCCCAGCTTTTAATTAAAGTTAATAGAAATAATTTTTCTTTGTAATTTTGGGCGTTCATATTAAAATTCCTTAAAAGTGGCAACTGGGTTTTTCAAAGTATTTCAAAAACCCCAAAATAGAGATACAGGTTTTATTAGAACACTGGTGGAGAAAGCACAGTGACATTAAAATAACATCAGGACACATCAGT
The DNA here is from genome assembly GCA_024036415.1 of Prochilodus magdalenae. Lineage (NCBI taxonomy): Eukaryota > Metazoa > Chordata > Actinopteri > Characiformes > Prochilodontidae > Prochilodus > Prochilodus magdalenae. Next base: position 818,065 of record JAMWET010005996.1, on the reverse strand, counting down.
TCTGGTCATGGGGATCTACCACCCTGCAGAGTTTCGATTCATCAGTGATCTAACACAGCTAATTTGGTGTATGAAGGCCGTTAGTTTCATCTGCACATAAACATCAGAAGTGGTGGATCTGAACTTCCCAGTGGTGGTAGATCTCCAGGACCAGGACTGTGGACCCATGCCTAAGGATATATGTGCCACACTATAGAACAAACCAGAGCCCTTTGCAGGTCAATTTCCAATCATGAAGCAGTAGCACACCTGATTACACTGGTTTAGTCTTCAACACTATGGTCACGTGTGTCATTGCTTTGCTGCAATGAAAACAACCAAACTGGCCCTGTGTAGATAAGACCGGAGTCCTGGAGTAGACTCATCTGAATGCCATGATAGTCCTACCTTTAGATCCACTGCTGCTTCATCCAGTAGCTGTAAGCAGTGGTCGGTGTGCATTGTAGACTCACATTCCTCACACACTGCCTGTTTGTCCTCCAGGCAGAAGTGCACAAGTTTCTTTTTGTGTAGTCCGCAGAGCAGTTCACAGCCCGCTGAAGCCCTGTGGAATCTCTCTTGTATGAAAGCCTCACACAGGTTTTTCAGAGCGAGATTAGACGGAGGATTCTGCATGGAGCAACTTGTTCTGCACAGTGGACAGATCTGCAGCTCAGTGTGTTGCCAATACTGCTCCAGACAGGCTCTGCAGAAGCTGTGAGAGCACAAGAGCAGCACAGGATCCCTGAAGACATCACGGCATACGGGGCAACAGAGATTCTCCTCAAAAAGAGAGGCCATTGGTTACGTTTAAGCTTGTCCTTGCGAAGTTGTGCCAGTCTCTTCCTCAGATGTCTTGGTAACAGAGGTGCAGGTACTTTCCTTAGGTAATGTATCCAAAGGGGCATGGCTTCTGTAGCAATTTACATACGCTACCTATAACAATTCTTAGGAAACATTTTTCCTGACAGGAGTTAACCCCTGCTGTCTTCTTCAGAAAGAGCAGATTTAGATCAGATAAAGGATGTAAAGGTTAACTCAGTTTCCATGACCGAAGACAAATCATGGAGAACATTCAAAGGTTAAATAAATCAAATGTTCCAGGAAATATAAATATATAAAATATATTTAGGCTGTTTTGCAATTTAGTGTTTTTTTTTTCATCCAGTATCATTGCAGGATTTTAAAAACCCCATGTTATAAATAAATTGCTGTCACAATAAAATACAAACATACTACAAAACAACGATTGCCAAAATGTTCAGTCAATACTACATCAAAAGACTACAAAGTCTAAAAGATTAATAGAGTTTTTAGATTGAAATATTATAAACACCAGACATTATTAGTTACTAAAATGACAACACAAAGAAGAGCTGCATAGATAGCTGCCCCCAGAAGGAATCAGCCGACAGGAATAAAACTTGATGGGGAGGTTTGGCATGTGAAACATGCAAATGATTCAAGTTTCATGCTCGGCTGCGCATGTGACATAAGCATGGGTGAGCCTTATCACTGTACCTGACGGACCCAAAGGCCATGATTGTGGACATTCAGCGAGCAGTGATGCCCTCCATGAGATGAATCAAATGAAAACATTTATATCTGTCCATCTTGTGCGTGTCTGCAATATTATCCTGCACTGATGTGTCTTACTGCGATACCTGATCTACCTACACTATTCAGAGGAAGAAAACACCACCACATTGTCCTTTTCAGGAGAAATTCCACAGAGCCTTTCTTTCTGGTTCAATTCTTTCTACCTTAACAAAGTAAATCAGGGTGGTTTGGAGTGAAACTGGTTTGGTATGATGACAGACTTTGGTTAATAAGATTTGCAAAATGTTTTTGCATTCTTAAAGGGTTCTAGGAGAGAAAAATAGCATCTAAAGAAAACATTTGTTTTTTTCTAAGCTAAGTTCAGTTTAAGTGTTTTATTGTCATACGTTGGAATGAAATGCTGTTCTTCTGGTTTTATAGTGCAGCACACATCAGGGCTATACCGGACTACAAAGAGTGCAGATAAATCACAGTGTGAAACAGACAAATTGACCAGATATATAATAAATACTAGACAGGACATCAAAACTATATATACAAATGGGCATCAAATATATGAATATATTTAAACATACATATAAAGGTAAGAATTGGCATGTAACAGCATGGTTGTGATTAAGAAGGTAATGCAAACATTGTCATCTCTAAAGTGTCCAGAAATGTTGAGGTCTCATAACATTTACCATTAAAAATATTACATATAAAACATAATCAGAAGGTATGTGTAGTTTAATTGTCTGTCTGGGATGTTAGGACCAACACTTCCCACTGCTACCACTGTACAGAAATAGGAATCAGTATGTTTATCAAACAAAACATCATATGACTCTGTTTACATCTCAATTTTATTTTCACTGTCTATAAACCACAGTGCACTAGGTACTTAATTCAACTTTATTGTCATTATACCAATACAGGGTTGTACAGTAGAATGAAACATGGTCAGGCTCCTTCTCTTTTACATAAATAGTGTACAGTGAAAAGACAAATAGACAAATTAACAATATATGTGTAAACAGTATCAGTAAGACATGTGCAAAGTGTGTAAGAGTAGTTATTTTAAGAAATCTTAGTTACTAAGTCATTCCTAAGGCTCAGTATATATTATTTAGTTAATAGCAAACTACCCTCACAATCAGTTCACTATCACCTACTAAACAATAGCCTTGTATTCTCTAAAAGAGGTTACATAGGTGTTAATGCAGCACTGTTCATCAGTTCCTACTTAGTTCCTCAGTAGTTACCTACTCACTCTGTTTTTGTTACTGCTGATGATACAGCTCCTGCTTTCCAAGGAGCAGAACATTACCCATTAATGAGGAAGTAGTTCTCTCTAGATTTCATATGTACTTCATTACCACATTGCTGTTCTTCAGAACTGTGATCGCAAACAATGATAAGAGCATATCATCCACAAGAGGGCACAACAGCTTTACATCAGTGTGTTCAGTGGCACTGGAAAGCCTGAGCCTTTTACACAGAATCATTCTATCTTCACTTTTTCATCAGTGAACTAGTGATGGTACCAATCACGCAGTATTTATCCTGCCATTACCTACTGCATGTGCATGATAATAGTTATCAGGTTGCAGTGTGGATGATAATATTTATCAGGTTGCAGTGTGGATGGTAATGGTTATGTGGCTGCAGTGTGCATGATAATGGTTATCAGGTTGCAGTGTGGATGGTAATGGTTATGTGGTTACAGAACACTGCTTGAATATTTTTGGCAGAATTAGTTCAGTGAGTTGAGAATGTGGATTTCCTTGACTGATTTGTAGGCCTGAGGTGAATTATACTCTTGATTAAGGCATGGCATCCCAGATTAGTCTATACACATTGTAACATTGAAACATACCCATTACACTGCACAACTGGCATTAACAAATAGTAGAAAATATCCATTACGAATAAGTTGCTAATTATTCTATTAAGCAAAATAATCACATTAATGGCATCCAGTGGAGGCAATAGAGTTAGCAAAAGGTACCCATGAGTCTACATCATTTTAGACGATTTCTTCTGGTCCATTCATAAAATGTACACACAATGTAACAGGCAACAGGCATTTTTCAAATAATGTCAAAAAAAAAAAGTATTTAATACGTGAAATAAGTATCAAAATTTCCATGCACAATAACAAGGTATGGTGAATCAGTGTAAATCTGCATCTTTCATATCTCTTGGTAAGACACTGCTGGTAGAGCTCATACAGTAATTGATCCAAATAATTAAGCCTCCTCACCAAGCAAAGCTCAGTTCAGCTCATCTTTTATTAACTGCAGACCACATCTTCACTCACCGCAACATGCATTTTACGAGAGTTTCAAATAACATCAGTACTAAAATCAGCACAATGACTTTTAAAAATGTATTTTGCTGTGTAGATGTGAAGAATGAAAAATACCCAGAGTGTCCAGTTGCTTACATTACACCACTCTTGCTTCAGATCTGAAAACTTCCAGAAGTATTTCTTTCTATCCTCCCACAGTGAAAAGACAGCTCAGTGCTAAGAGTCTAAAAAGATGTGCAGCTGTCCAAAAGCCCTTACTGAGAAAAAAAGAATGTTTTTGAAGCAAACAAAGAAGTTGCTTGTGTTATCAGAACAGCAAACGCAAGAGGACATGTGAGATTACTGGGCTCTACTCGTGTGATTTTATCTTAGTGCTGTACAGACACGTGTTGATGTTTATCATCATATATTATCTTTTTATCATCATATATTATCATTTTTTCTGCCTGGTTGAATTCAAACATATAACATACATTCAAACATCCCTAGATGCTTCTGACCTTACCATGCCATATCTCTCCGCAGTCTTAAGGTATTCATAAAGTGTATGGAAAATGAAAGTACATGTAACACGTTGATGTACTGAAAAATCTTATGAAAAATAATACCTGCACTACCTGCGCTATACACTGCATATATTCATCTACTACAACCACATATTTAACTGCACATCTGGTTACCTCAACGTACTGTACTTACCTATGTATACACTTACACTAAGCTGTATTCCACTCGTCTGCATGTGCTAACTGCTGTTTGCACCTCAGTTCGAGTATTCTAACATAGTGACATACAATCACTGCTCTTGCACATTTTACGCATGTCTTACTGTATATGTATATATTGCATTGTGTCTTTATTGTATTACTGCACTGGAGAATCAGCCTGATGCTGTTTCTTTATACTGTAAAACCCTGTACTGCTGAATAAAGCTGAACTGAATTGAATATGCGTGCCACCAGATCACCAGATCTGCTGTTTCAGCATGACAGTTGTTGGAGAACAGAGAATTCTGCTGTATTTTGGCATTATGTTTATTCATTTGATCTTAAATTTAAGTTGTAACAAGAAGTAAAGCTGTTCTTTAGAATGCAGACTCATATGCAACTGATAGAGTGTATTTTGGAAGGGGTGGAGGAGTGCTGACAAAGACCTATTAGACAGTATAAAAGTGCTTGTTAGTAAGACAGCAACTACAACCATTTCAGCAACCGACTTTATCACCCAGATCAAGAAGTCTCCAGAGCACTGCACTGCAGGTACAGACTGTGTATTTTCTGTTGAGTTTATGTAAACTGTTTGTACTACGTAATTTTGTTGTGTGTGTGCAGAAATGAGTGGGTTCCTCTATGTATTTTTGGGGAATATGTAGAACACTTAATGAAACATTGTGAAAATACAGTTCCATGCTGGCTATAGAGTGCATTTCGATAATGTTAACAGCACAGAAATTTGTTATGCTGCCAGTCATTCTTTTCTTATTTATAAAATTAAGAATAACCAAAATAATATTTCTCCTCAGTAAAAAAAAAAGTATCTGATTCTTACACTATGTTTTAAAAAAGAAAATGTGTCTTTGCTTTGACTCATTGCCAGTCTCTTCAGCTTTAGTTATTTTTTCCCATCTTCTTGTGCACATTCTTGTGCTGCAGGCTGCCACACAACCCCGAAGATACAAAAGATCCACCTCTAAGCTTAGCAGCTGTCAAGGTGTTCCTTTCATCAACTGCTTCTCCTTCTTTCTCCAGACATGTCTTTGGTGATTATATAGACCCCCACCAAAACCTTTACCTTAACCTTATGAGTACATACCAGGTGTTTCCAAAACTCTACTGACTTACATGGTGCTTAGCATTATTCAGAATGTAACTGCTGCCAAGGTTGCAGGTAAGATTTGCTTTAGATGAGCCTTACAAGCAGATCATGTTTGTCAACCCAACACAACAGTAGAGTGGTGCACTACCACTCCTGGAGGTTCTTTGCTGTCATATGGGCAGTTTGCTTTTCTGTTCTTCAACATACAAGCAGCTTTGTCTGAGAGTTTTCTTCCAGGACTTCCAAATCTTGCTCTGACCTCTACAGCTACACTGTTATTTTCTTATGATGTTTCAGTATTTCTGACAAAGGAAATTAGGAGCTTTCTTTAGCCTTTAGCCCATTGTTGTAGTTTGAAAAGTCAGATCAGATCATCTGTTTTGCACTGGAATTGTCATTAGAAATGATCAGCTCATGACAATTCTTTGGCTACCTTACCAGTCCTAGCATGTCAGTGAAGGCCTTAAGATGGAATTAAGTTCTAAGACTTTAGACTACTGGAAGGGTATCCAAAAAGTACATTGTCAGGGCTTAAAAATGTTACCTGGAATAAACACCAAACTTGTCTGGCTCCTGAAATGTTTATTTTCCAAAAATCCATTTTTAACATAACCAGGCTGATATAATGTCTTAATCTTTTTCAGCACAACAATGGCGATGTCAAGGTTCGACCAAGCCAATAGGAGCATCACCAAAGGGAAGGATTTCAGAGATGACATTGCAACTTTAATGCAGCCCTATGTAAACTGGGAACAGTATCTGACACCTGCACCGGTGTCCATCGCTTTACTTGGAGAGTTGGTCCGTATTTCTGCTGGTGATGATTTCTCCATCAACAAAAACCCCCCAAAAGATGGCTTCAAATTTATCAGATACCCCGAATCTTTCAGAGCCTGCCTCATGCAAGTATGCAATGCGGGGTGGCAAGCGTTTAATCAAGCTCACAAGAACATGGACCAAATACGTATGTACACGGGACAGGTTCCAGAATACATTAAAAATGTAGTGGGGATCATCGTCCAGGAGAACACCGACCTTGTCAAGGCCTTCCTTCCAGCTGAGCTCCAAAACATTGAACGCATATCTTCAGAATGCTTACAGCTGGCTGAAAAAACAGAGGGAAAATTTTCTGATGTCATAAATTTGATGCAAGAATTTGCCGAGGCGTTAGTCAACGCGAGACAGGGTTACGACGTGGAATTAGAAGAAATTAAAAAAAACATTGAGGAAAAAAAGATGAGAGAGATATCAGCCAAGGAAGCCAATAAGAGGGCTGAAGAAGCATATAAAAAGACTAACGAGCAGTTAGCTGAGGCCATGAAAGACTACAAGCAAGCTATAGCCAGTATACCAAGCGGATGGGAACTTCTTCTAATGAAGCTATTGTCAGCTGCATCAGAGGAAGCAATTACATTTGCAGCTGGGGCTGCAATAACACATGTTTCAGGAGAAGTTGCTGGTCACATCTATAGTGGACTTGGTGTGATAAAAGTCGTATCTAAGGAAATCAAAGATTCAGTGAGAACAAAAGAAAGTACCACACGCCAAGCGAGTCCTGGAACGGAGATCAAAACAAATGAGATCATTTCAGCCAACAACATCCTTTCTAAGTCTGATCTGATGCTGGTACTTAGTACAAAAATGAGTGAATTCTACAATGGGAACAAAATAAACTTGAATGAAGTGTATGATCAGAAGACACAAACTATGAAGTCTGACTTTTTGAAGAAGATGCTTGAGGACCTCAAACAGAAAATAAGCAAAGAAGAAGAATGCCTGGTTAAAACTGAGGCCTTGAGCATCTGTGACAAAGGCATCTGCATTTGCACAGAGCTGGCTAAATGTGCACCAAAAGAGGAATGCGATGATGCCAAAACAAAAGAACTGATTGAGGACATTAAGAACCTTAACACTGCGGCAAAGATCTTTGACTCCAAAAGCAAGGCCTACACCAATCGTCCACCGCTCTCTGTAGAACCTCCACACTCTAGTAGACAACAAACCACTGAATCTATGGGAGGAGATGTGATCCAGATGCATGCTAATCTAGCCCGTCTACGTATGGAGCAGAGTGAAGCCATGTTTAACAGGGTGACAGAAATGCATGCCAGGAATCTGGAGAACATGGAGAAGAACAGGAAAGAACTGGATGACATTTTGATAGCGCTGAAGCTTCTGGAGCCCAAAATGATTGACTTCAATCAAAAAATCAAGGTACTGGCAAAGGGTCTGGAGGCAATGGGACGAGTGAAAGACCAGTGGGAGAAATTGGTGCGCTTCTTCCAGATCATTTCAAACATTGTGAAGACGACTTTGACTCAGCATCTCAATAACTTCAATCAGACCATTGACATAGCTGTAAAGAACAACTACACTTATGACAAATTTGTTAAAGATAAAATCTACATTAACACCTTAAATGCCTCAGCCTATGCCTATCTGGTTAACATGATCTCCACTACCTACACCGAGGTGTCTGTTCAGTACCTGATGGACAGTGTGAGTACCCTGGGAAAACTGATGACCCTGGATCCAAATGGGCAAGAGTTCATTAGTGAGATGACAAAGCTACAGCTGGACTGTGAAAATGCACAAGAAGGTATTAGCAGTATTGCTTTGAAAAATAAGAAGGAGTTTGAGCTCAGATGCAGTAAGAGAATAACCCAAATTCAGGCAGCACTGAAGCCGGTACTGCCCCCGATATCCGACGAGGAGAATGAGAAGCTGAAGAAAATTGTGCAGGACGGGTTTAAGGCTCCAACTCAACAAGAAGACGAGGCAAAACCTGCACCTGAGATTGAGCTCCTAACAAAAGACGAGGCTGACCAGTTTGTGTGAACATGTCCCGCACGATGAAGTCAACGTAGCATTTGATTTTATTTCATGTTGATCCATATACTTCTTCTTTCATTCTTTCAATCAGTTAATGCTTTATGAAACTAAACAAGACAAAATGATGACTTGATTTTGTTCTACTGTTTTACTGCTCTCCCTGATCACATTTCTGATTTTCCTCTGTCAATCAATAAAGTTAACTGCAGCATCATACTGTCTTTTTAAGGCTGAACCTTTTTGTTACTTCAACCCATCTCTCTGCTCATGGTACATTAAAACGTGCAACTGATACATTTATTCATGTATTTATGAATTTCAGAAAATAGAAATATCATGAACAGATTTATAAAAAATATAAATAAACACTCTTTAAATTCTATCCAAATAGTAATAGGTAATAATTACTAACATTGGTCCTGATCATAGGAAATGATTAGAAAACATGGTCTGTAACCTAGAGAAACAAAGTGCTCTTGAAGTCGTTTTTTGACATTTAAAGGCTGTGATGTTCTGTTGTTACGTTGGGCAAAGAGAGACCCCTAGTGGTCAGACTTTGCTACAGTAAACGTCATTGGTTCCTACAGTGTTGCCGTAGGTAGTTTAGGCTGTGTAAAGAATCCAGTCATGGGGTTTTTACTCTGTATTATATGGCCAGGAAAACATTTGCCTGTGAGTACTTTAATGTTCAGTTGCTGTGTAACTCTATACTGAGACTGTTTATGTTATATATAGTTATATATGTCGAGCTAATTTCTAAATGCTAACCGCCAGCGTCTACGTGGATTTTGCTATATAGGTTAGCATTAAGCTAACTATTCCGCTTCTATTCATTTTAATGTACACGCATATGCACTTAGGAAACAAAAGTTATTGAGATATATTTTGTATGTCTGCTTTACAGTTTTACAGTGAATCCTAAGTAAAGCTTTGAAAAGAATTTAGGCATCCGGCTTTTCTTGGGAAACCTGTTGTCTATCTGCCGAGCTTGTAGCTACACACGAGCAGGGGCAGAATAAAGGCTTTACAGAGATGAGAGGCAGGCAAACAAGGCCAGGCTATTGCAGCATCTGTATCAGACAGTTAAATGTCTGCATGCGTGAATGTCTGTGTCTACATTAGTTTTGCTGCACCTCGGTTCAATTCAGTGCAAGTGAAGAAAGCCAGCTGAGTAGTAGATTAAAGACCTTCACCCCACCACTGCCATGATTTGCTTTAGCAGAACCTGTCACAACTTGCTAGTTCTTGTGTCAGTTTTTATAATAACCCTGTTTTGTTGTGACTCCGTACGTCAAGCACGTGATTTCCCAATGCTGATGTCCCTAGCATGCAGCAAGGAATGAATATGAATAAACAGCCTGACTGCATTTCAGTACTTTATCCACGTGTCACATTACACACTGTATGAGGGGAGCTCAGACACAGAGAGGGGATCCATTAGGCAGGATTATTCAACACAAATGCCAAAAACACAAAAAAATGCAAAGAACATGAAACACAAACAAAAGTCCAAAAGTACAATGCTCAGAAGTTCTCAAAAACAAAACAGAAATCTCCATAAAAGCCCAGAAGGTTATTCAAAATTATATTAAAAAAACATGAAGATCTAGAAGTTGCCACAAAAAATACACAAAAATCTATATATATCACATCATCTGAGTTTTGATTACATTACCTGTTTCATTTGTCATCTCCCACCATCCAAAACAATCCAAATCTCCCAGGTAGCAGGTCTCACTTGGAAACCTGCCATATCCTAGTAGGAAGGTGTGCTATAGATTTGGATTATATTTAGTCAAATTAAATTCTTATTGTATGATTCATTATCCTACAACATTGGCACACAAACATTGGGTTACATCACTGCAACAACTAAGACAACAAAAGGAAACCAGTGCCAGTATCTGGTTCTGAACAAGATAGCCTGTTATGCTTTTAGATGCACTTATTTAGATTAATGTGTGAGATAATAGTTATCAGGCTGCACTGACATGCGGATGCCAGAATATTTATTAAATTCATTTACTAGTTTAGTGAGTGGGGCAGATTCTTAATCAGACCTGAGAGGAGGTCACACTTTTTACTCTTAATTAGTATTTATACTCTTATACTATTATACTCTTGATGACATTAAGTTGGTCGATAAATGCTAAATTATTGATGGAAGAAAAATAAAACATATTGAAAACGTATATATAAAATGTAGTGTAGATGGTTTATTGAGCAAAAAAAAAAAATCTGCCAATTTGAGTAAACAACCTTTACTTTATATGATTTCTTGAAATTAGCAATAAAGTCTAGAACTTCAGATTATCTAAAAAGCCTAAATAAAAAAACAAGAACATATGTTAATATAGCATTTCAAATGTAACATAAGCCTTATAATTCTGTTTCCCTGCACAATAACATGGAATCAGTGTAAGTCTATTTTTTATTCACATCTCCTGGTAAGTGCATTGCCAATGAACACCTAAATTTAACCTGAATTAAATAATCATGAGCCAAGTTTACTGACCAATCAAAGCTCAGCAAAGCACATCTTTTATTGACTTTACATTACATCTAAATTCACAACAAACTCCTACATTCAGTACTACATCATCAGTACCAAAATCCCAGAAATAGAAAAAATGTAAGCTGAGACAAGTGATTGAAATTATCGGCACAATATCGGCACAATAATCATATTTTAATAAATTCTTCTTTGCACTCATGTTGTGCCTTAAACCACTTAAACTAAAGTACAATTTATTTGCGAGACTGATAAAAGTAATTGCCTTTTTTTAAATAAAAGAAAATGCCATGATATAAGATCATTTCACATGTTAGGTTTGTTTTTAACCAGGTGATGGCATTTAAAAATGTAGAACTTTTTAAGAATTTTAGCCCTCACAAGAGAGTAACAGAGTGCTATGGTCTCTAACTCTCTATTTCTAACAAAAAGTCATTCAAATTTCTTTTCCACAATGTAGCCTATATATAGAGCAGTCTACACTCGAAGATCCTGTTCTTCTTGTTCTTCCTTGAAATCTCCTTCACTTTGCCTTGACTCAGAGGGAGACATGAGATCACTGAGGTCTTTTTCTTAAGACAAAAATCTCCCCGTTCTTTCCATTTGATCTCAAAGCTGTCCAGGAGAAACCACACACATATAAAGAGACATAAATTTTAAGCTTTGGTTTTCTCAGGGTGTAGATGTAAGTTTATTAAACAAGCGTGACTAATATACCATTACTTTACTGAGATTTATTTAACTATATTATACATGTTCGGAGCTTTATTACATTTTTAATCTTAGTGCTATACAAACATGTTGATATGTATTATTATACACAACTCTGATACTTTGATTACATCACCTTTACTGATGTCTGTACTGTCTGCAAAGCTGTAAACATGTTTTACCCTAACATTGTACCTTAACATGTCTCTATGGTCTTCAGACATCCATAATTTATAGGAAAAGTCAAAACACATTATGTTCTGAAAGGATACAAAGCACTGTTGTGCACAATTTAAAATCTGAAAAGTAATTTACAAACATAAGAGATTTTGCTGCTGTTTTAGCAAGACAGCTGCCTCAGTAGGGAATTTCTCTGGAACTGTTATTTTGGCTTTGTTTTGTTTATTTCATCTTAAATTTAAGCAGTAACAGGAAGTAAAGCTGTTCTTTAGAATGCAGATGCGCTTGATGAAGTATGTCTTAGAGGAGGAAGGCCTGACAAAGGCCTATGAGACAGTACAAAAGTGCTTGTTCTTGATGAAGACAGCATCTGTTCAGAACTACTTCCACAACTTACTCAATTCTCAACCAAATCAAGACGTCTCCACAACACTGCAGGTACAGACTTAATGTTCAGACTTCATACACATATACAGACTCTAAATAGAGCTTGTATCATGTAATTATGTTATTAGTGCATTTTTAGTGTAATTAATGTATTTTTGTATTCTTTCCCTCCATTAGCTGCATGTTCAAAACCTCACCTGAGAGATGATAATGTCAGAATCAGAGATGTCAACATTTAATGTAGCCCTATGCAAACTGGAAACAATTTCTGATTGCAGCACCCGTTTCCATTGCTTTACAAGGAGAGCTGGTCCATGTTTCTGCAGACTTCTCCATCAATAAAAACCCTCTAAAAATGACTTCAAAATGATCGTGTACCCTGAATCATTTAGGGCCTGCCTCATGCAAGTATGTGGTGCTAGGTGGCAAGCTTTTAATAAAGCTCACAAGAACATGGACCCAATTAGAATATATACTAGACAGGTTCCAAACTACATCTGTTGAGATCATTCTCCAGGAGGATGCTGATCTCGTAGAAGCCTTCCTACCACCTGACCTTCAGAATATTGAACACGTCATTAGAGTGCTTACAACTGGCTGAGAAAACTGGGGGAAGGTTAGCCGATATCACTCATTTCATGGTAAACTTAGTGGAGGCTTTAGCCAATGCAAGAAAAGATTGAGGTAAAATTACAAGAAATAAAACAAAACATTGAAGAAGCTGAAGTAGCAAACAAGAGGGCTGAGGAAGCTTATGAAATGTTTAACAAGAGGTTAGCTGAGACCATTGTTGACTGCAAGCAAGCTGTGGACAGTATACCTACGGGATGGGAATGTTTCGGGGTAATACCATTATCATTTGTAATGGATGTAGCGGATCTACATGTGGAACAGAGTAAAGTCATGCAAGCCCGGCTAAATGCATGCTAAAAATTTTGAGAATATGGATAAAAAGAGAAAGGAGGTAGACGACATTGTAATTGAGCTACAGCGTCATGAGCTTAAGATGATTGAATTCAACATTAAAATCAAGGTGCTAACAAACTGCCAAAAAGCCTGAGGGCAATGGGACAACTGAAAGAGCAGTGGGAGAAATTGGTGCAATTCCTCCAGCTTTTTTTTTTTTCGAACATCATCAAGACTACCCGACACCTCAATGATTTTAATCAGATCGCTGAGACAGCTGGGAATCTGGGAAGAACAAAAAAGCTTATAATAAATTTGTTAAAAATAAAATCTACACTAATACACTGAATGCGTACACTGAGGTCCAGTACCTAATGGATAGTATTACTTCTCTGGGAAATTGAAGACCATAGATCCAAATAGAGAAGAGTTACGCTAGGATTGTGGAAAGATCATTACCGTTGTTGCAAAAAATAAGAGGAGTTACGCTGTCAGGTATTACTGTACATCTGCTTGAGAAAGCATCAAAAGCAGGAAAAAATGACAGCACACTTATATTTATGAAAAACGTAAAACAGAAAGATGTTCATCAGTAATATTGTTCTTTGTGAAAGGAAATGAATAGATAAGTGCAACATTTTGTGAGTTAACTACAACTTTATCATTTCACATTTGTATTTCAGTACACTCCTCTACTATCTCAAACCCTGCAGGCACAAGAGAAATAATTTGCAAAACAGTTCTGCACTCTGCATATGTACACAGTTGTAAGTTGTTACTGGCTGACTGTTTTAGACAAAGTCTATATATTTTAAGACCCCTTCACATACACTATATGTGGCATCTGGTGTGAACACTGTGTTAGGATTGAGCATTTGCTAAAATTTGACTCAACAATAGTCCGATCAGTACAGTTTAAACATGAATATAAATAATCTTATTTGAATGTTCATAAGGCAACAGTGCATTAACTGTGATTAAAAGCCTGGACTAATAAATGAATATAAATGTGGTGTATAGGGTAATATGGGTAAAAAAGGAGAAAAGAAGGTGGAGAAGGAGCTGCAGCTATCATCGGCTGAGGAGAAGCCCTATGTGCATATGATCTATAGTATGGGATGCTCTGGAGCACCCGAGCAAGCCTACATCGATCTACGAGCCTAAAATAAAGAACCCTGATTTCGTGCAGCTTCTCAGAAGAGCAGAGGCTCTGAGCCCTTAGGAGCATGTGAGTCATGACAGCGTGTTTCACCTGCAGAAATGTGATCTACACCAACTGATTTAATGGGCATTGTGAGACAGAAAGTCTCTCTGTTTATCCCTGAGTTTTTTTCTTCATTATCTTCCTTTTCTACTCATTTGTCTTTCCTTATCAAAGCGACCCTGGCTTTCTCTCCTTCTTGTTGAAACAAAAGAAGCTTCAAAAGTGCTTCTCCATGTGCTCAGCCTGAAACGTGTGCATTTAAAGGCCTAAAATGTCAGAAGCAGGAGAATTACACTCTGAACAGAAACAAAGAGTCACTGAAATGCAAAATTACCCAATAAAGAGGAAGTAGATCAGATTTCACAAGTATTTCGCACTGCTGTTCTTCAGAACTGTTTATGCAGAGAAGGACAAGGGTTTATTGTCCACAAGAGGGCACAAGAGCTCCACATCAGTACATGGAGGGTCCCGGAGAAGCCTTAGACATTTTAACAGATTTATCCTAGTAATTTTTTTTACAAATGAATAAACAATGGTACACAACAAGTACAGTGACAACAAATCCCAGAACATTGTTGAATACTTGGTAGCATTAGTTCAGTGAGTGAATTCTGGAGAGTTTCTTATATAATATAATCATATGTTGACATTCAACCTCTCAGACAAGTCTCATGGTAAGACTATATTGCTAGCAAACCAAGACTCAAAACATTGCACATCATACTCAGATTAAAGCACAGCGTGTTCTACCAAACAACAGAATACTGGAATTTTGCTTCCATTATTTCATACTTCAGATCTTATCTTAATACACCATAACAAGTGTGTCAGCATGGCAGGTTCTGAGGTTTCTGGCCAAATGTTACCATGTTGTACAAATTCTACTCTCACATTCGGTATCAAAACCTTTGAAATAAGATTGTCTTTATCTTTTAAGAATATATGTGTGCTTGTATTGTTCTAAATGTTCATTACAGGCTGCTCAATGTCTTTAAAAACATAGAATCCAGTGTATTAATTCTACTGTGCACATGTAAAGAGAAATACACTCAGAAATATAATTTACATCTGGCTACCATTCCACTCATCATTTACTAAGAGGTGCAGGTGGCTTATTCATACATAATATATTTACTTATTTGTTAGCTAGTCAAGTCTGCCATTGCCTGCCGTCTGACACCCCTGACTATAATCATCTGTCACAAATCAATTATAACAGCATATGCAAAAATCTATTATACTTGGGATAGAGGAACTAAGAGGTTTCAATTAGTGATAGAAAGATCCCATATGCTACACTTGTCTTGTCTCCTTTTCTTGGTCTATTTCTCAGCTGAATTTAGAGTGACTTCATTTGTCTTTGTTAGCTCATTGCTTTTCATCTGGAATAATTAGTCCAGAGAGGACCACAAGAGCTAGTCAAGGAAAAAAGTGTCTGTGTCCATGTGCGTGTGTTAAAGCATGTGTGTGTGTGTGTGTGTGTGTGTTTGTGCTGGGGTATGGGGTGGAGGGAGGGTTGTAAGGTTTATTTCACACTGTGGGGACCAAAACCTATTCATATGCTCACAAGGTTGGGGAATGTTTTGTCCTTGAGGGAACCCATGCATGCATTAAGCTAAGAGCTTCAGATTGTACCTGTTATTTTGTTTGCAAGTACAATATTTACACTTACCATCTATACAATAGTTGCATCCAGAAGGAAGTATTGGGTTGCAATGCTATTAGGACGGAAGAGAACGGTTACCAGCTACAATAAATGATAAAAAAAATAAACTGATATAAGCAATATTTATTGAGCTACACATACAGAAGTAGTGTCAAGATGCTATGTTTGCTTATGCAACATGCCAGGCGTCTCGACATGGGGTTGGTAAGGCTCCTGATGGTGTCCTGTGATAATCCATCCCATGCATCTTAAATATTCTCTCTCATATTTGGAGGTTTTACTTTGCCCTTATGGCCAACAGATAAGCAGTTACTTTAATCTGAGGTCCTACAACTACCGGGATGTCCAAACATTTGTCATAATTATTTAATTTGATTTTTTTTTTCTAGTTTCAATATTTAAGTAATATTAGATGAGTTCAATTTGAATGAATTGTCCATTAACATCTGTGAATAAATAGTTTGCTGTCTCTTTTTACTTCAAAAATGAACAAGCTATGCAATTTGGCCAGGGGTCTTCAACAATCCATTCAGCTTCCTTAAATGGTACATGGGCTGATTGCAGGCATTTTCTCCATGAAAATAAATCTGTCTGTTCCACCTTGACCATCCTGTGTGTGTATATGTGTGTGTGGTGGGAGATCTGTAGGAAGGGGTCTGCAGTCATCTAATGATATGAATGCAGGAAGTGTGTTAGATCCCTAGAGAGATGAAGCTGCCTCCTGACCTGTTTTCGGTGAAGAAGAGACACCTTCTCACACACACACACACACACCCCTGATAGTGTGTTAATGAAACAGAGCCAGTGTGAACCTGAAATAACTCAAACCCTGAATCATCATCTGTACCTCTCTTTATTTCAAACCTGTCATTCATTGTTTCTCCCTCTTTATTTTTATATTTTAGTTTCTCATGGTCTTTTTCTGACTCTCTCCCGTCCTCTTTTATATTTTCAGTATTTTGCTCGTTTCTCTCTGTTTATATGATGTTAGTGGTTGGTGTAGCTCAGCGGATAACACTAACACTAATAAGCCATCACTACATGTGGGAGACTGGGGTTTGAAGCCCAGTGTGGGTGACTGTGCTGTGCTACACCAATAAGAGTCATTGGGCAAGACTCCTAACACTACAGGCCCACCTGTAATATGAATAACCTTGTAAGTCGCTCTGGATAAGAGTGTCAGCTAAAATACTGTAAATGTCATATACTGTGTATACACACTCACCAGCCCCCTCTTTAGGTACACATCCTTGTTTCTGCACTCATTGTCCATTATAACTCTACTTACCACATAAGTGTTCTTCATTGTTCAGGACCCCCACAAGACCACCACAGAGCAGGTATTTTACACTCACCATCATCATCAAAAAAGAAAAATAGCTACACTCAGAAGGAATCAACCCACAGGACTTGCTAGATTTGACATCATGAGACATGCAATTGATTTATCATGCTCAGCTGTGCATGTGACGTAAGCAGGGTCAGGCCTGACCCAACAGCCATGATTGCGAACCTTTAACAAGCAGAGATGACCTCCATGAGTCATCCTGTTAGTGCCAGCACCATTAGCAGACACCTGCATGATGCAGGACTACATGCATGCAGACCGTAACAATGTCTCCCTTTGACACCATGGCGATGTCACCAAAGATTGAAATGGTGTTGTGCCAAACTGTCATGGAGTGACTCTGAATGAAAGTCCCGGTCATCCTGTTGTGCTTGCCTTACATTCTGGCATGTGCTATTGCGTTGGTAGCATCCTTTGCAGGAGAACGATGCCTGAGAGAAGAGTTTGAAAAGTAATTCGAGATGGTGAAAGAGTTCAGAATGGGGTCACATTGTAGGACTCCAGGAAGTGGGATGGACATAGTGGATATCACACTTCTGACACCAATGTGGTATGTGGTGTTGTTGTGGAAAAAAGTCTTATCTCATAGTATATGTTTATTTTTATTGTTTCACAAATTTCAAGTATTTTGAGTAATTGGTTTTCTTTGTTCAGCTGATGCACACGCCCCTTTTAAAAATGTACACCTGTTGTTTCCTGTCAGCGCATAGGAAGGTAAAACTATTTCATTTAGAGATGACGGAGGAGTGTGTGTATACTGCTTTATTCTGATATTCTGCTTTGACTTGCCATGTGATATGATTTCTGTAGTAGTGGGGCAGGCAGTATTGATCTATCACTTCTATCTCTCTCTCTTACTCTTTCTCTCTGTCTCTCTCTCTCTTACTCACACTCTCTCTTGGCAGCCTGTGTTTGCCAGCACGATCAGATGGATTTATGAGAGCGAGAGTGTATATTTGCTTCTTATGAGATGCTGATCTGCACTCTCTCTCACAGCCACTGAAGCAGTGAATGTGAGCTAGAGAGAGAGAGGGAGGGAGGGAGTGCTTGAATGTGTGTGTGAGGAGGAGGGGGCTTTAACCGGCTGTTTGACATCAAAGAAGCTGCAGCGTGTGTAGAGCATAGTGTGAGCACGTAGAGCTGCTTCTGCTTGAGCCTCAAGACAAAAAAATCCATCAAAGGCATGTGGAAGTGCTCTAAAATAGCTGGACATTAACTGAGGTCAGATCCTAGAGATTGCCCACTTGGGGGGGCAGAGTTCTGCCGAGGAGCGGACAGTACTACCTGAGCCTTTTCTGTATGTTACCTGGGCGCTGAGCAAGCTGTCGCTGAGCGTGAAATTCTAGACATCGCTGGAACAGTTACCTGTGCAGGACGTTAAGGTTTAGTGGAGCAAAGGGGAAGCTGTGTTCCCTCTGCTGGACGTCCAGGACCGATGGCTGTCCAATTGATGCCCGAATCTGCCGTCTGTCTCCTAATGGTAAGTGCTCAACCCCTCCTGAGACTTGACACAAACACATATGTGCATGCCTGCCACACCCCGGGGACAGTCTGTGTTTATTGGTGTGTCAGGCAGGATCGCAGCAGTGAGTGTGACCATTGTCTTCCTCTCGCTAGTACTCTTTCTCCTTCTATACTCATCACACACACAGCAGCAGCAGCACTTGGAGCACGTGCAGCTCTGCAGCAGGACAGTGCAGCGGAGCATGTAATGCAGCATGGACAATTTTAGCACAAGCACCAACATGTGCATTTAAAAGAGTCCTCCAGCAAAAGCTGAAGGATGATCAATTCTGGTGCACATGTGAAGAGTTCTTAAGTCACTACATGGGAGGTTCTGTTTGCTGTGGAAGTCTTGAGCTCATCATGTTATCATATGGAATAATAAGGTGGAATAGTAAGGTGGAATGATAGTCTGCAAATGAATGGAAGTTAACACAGATTGCAGAATGTCTATTTTAAATTCCCGGACATTTAACCCTGTAGTGGGTTTTGTATTGCTGTTTTGTCTGTCGTTTTTGGCTCACTATGTATATGTATGCAAAGTGGCCTGAAAGCATGTCATCGCCGCACCCCTCTACTTCACCTGGAATGGCTGTCTGTCTCCATAGCGATAAGACAAGCCTACTACTCAGAAAGAAAAACCCTAGAGAGAGAGAAAGAGAGAGAGAGTGAGAGAGAGAGAGAGAGAGAGAGAGAGAGACAGAACCCCCCCCCCACCCCCTTTCTTTTTTTACTTCTTCACCCAGCCGGACAGAAAAAAAGCAACCAAGCTCCATCTGGATGGTCACTTTCACCCCATTTATTGTTATACCACATAATTTATAAGAGGCTTAGTAAATCACTGAACACTCAATCCTTTCTCTTTATCCCAGTTCCTCCTTCAAGCTCTCAAACACACTGTATGAAATGTGCTGTGAAATTAGACACTGTAATAACAAGCTACTGTGAACTTACATTACTTACATTGGCTGCTGAGAAACAGCATTTACTGGATGCCTCCTTTTTCAGTGGATTTTTGCTCTGTGATTCTGCTTAAGCTTCAGCAGTTCAAGGAGGCATCAGGCATAATTAGATGTGGTTCAGTGGTTGACACATTTACACAAAGTGAGATGACTGGTTCAAACTTTAAAAATGATCAGTTTATACCTTTTGTTGGTGAGCTGCTATGAGGTGCTGTCACAGATGTAAAGCCAGTATGGGCTTCTTTATAACACAAGCAGTATGTT
This sequence comes from Prochilodus magdalenae, assembly GCA_024036415.1. Lineage (NCBI taxonomy): Eukaryota > Metazoa > Chordata > Actinopteri > Characiformes > Prochilodontidae > Prochilodus > Prochilodus magdalenae. The sequence continues at coordinate 797,943 of JAMWET010005996.1, read as the reverse complement.
TTATTTTTCAGACGACAGAGATATGGTGCCGTTTGGGTTTCTATAAGGATTTGCTGTGGTTGCTATCTTTGAGTGTTTTTCACTGCACAGCACAAAAACACTGCTGACACCAATGGGAGCAACTGAACTTGCGGTTCTGACTCAAACTCTCTCTCTACCTGCTGAGACCATTGGAAGTGTCATCAACAGTCATTTTATGCTAATTAGCTACCTTGTTTGTAGTTACAGTTGCACTGTTCTGCATTCATACACTCACACAAATGTCTATGCAAAATTAAGCCAACATTTTGGATGTCTTTCATATCTTATCTCAATTTAGCAAACACTTAAAGTAATAATTCCAAAAATTTCCTAAAATGAAAACTGGATACTTTGTGAGATTCAAAGACTTAGACTTAGGTTGTATGATTAGATTGTACGCCTATACAAATTAGATAGCTTACCTAGTAGTAAAATTAAAATCCTATAACACCACCCCTGTCATTCACTGGGTTATCATGAGTTTGGAAAATACATTTGTGGTGATGTTGTGGACTGACTTGACAGTTGCTAGCTTCTGCATGGCAGTATTTTCTATTTAAGCTTTGAGCACAAGCAGCAAAGTGGTTATTAGATCGCAGGAGGATTGTCTGATTTCTTAAACAAGCACAATGTGTGACTTGCTGGTGTGTTTTTAATTCACAGTTGAAAACAGGGACATTTCCAGGAACTGTACCAGTTGGAGACAGGCCACCAAAAACAAGGACTGTCCCTGGAAAATGAGAATGTCTGGTCACCTTAGGTTATAGTGCTTTGGTGACTTTATTTTCACCATCAAGGCTGAATTTGTTGTTTTCGTTGGCTTCAGCCACAAGGGTAACCAACGGACAACACCCTTGAGTATAATTAGCTTTCGATTTTACCTTTTTATCTTGAGCAGGTACCAAAAAACACATATCTGGAATCCTCAGTACTGAACTGATGGCCGATGGAGAAAGCACAGTCCCAGTTTTCTTTGTACTGGCCATAGTATTGCTGTGAACTGCATATTTTGTTTAATATATGATTTGATGTCTCTGCTGAAAAAACAGCTTAGGCTAGCATGAATTCCAGCTGGTGACCATCTATGCAGGCCTATGCTCTTTTTTTTAGCAGGGGTAGAAGTCTAGTTTAGATGTGAAGGACATAGTGAAAAGTCACCTTTTCTCCTTTTTCTCAGACTGTATGCAATAGGACATGTGACTGTTCATAGAAAGCAGGATCATTAGCCTCTTCACACTAGGGAAATCACTGGTGAATTAATGTTCCTCACACTGTCCCACTACAAGGATATAATGGATAAAATAAATTTATGTCCCACCATTTGTAACCTTCTTTAAATTAACATAAAAATAACAGTTTAATTTTCTTGTTTATTTACTATTGTTATGTCTCAAACAAGCTAATGCCCTCATTCCACTCACATCATCTAGCGTTAAATATTTACATTAGAGAACATATATAAGATTTTTAAAGGGTAAATATAATGTGCTACCACAGATAAGATGCAATATGACTAAGTGGTAGATAAACAGTGGAAATAAGTGGGAGATACTGTTTATAAATATGTCAGTCTCTAAATAAGATTCACAATAAGGATTTTAGGGGTCCAGTGTTATTGCCCTGCCCCACACTTAGTTATACCACAAATGCTCATCATCCAAATAAAAGTAGCACAAATAGTTGCATCCAGATACAATCAACCAACAGGAATGACTTGGTGGGTGGGCTTGACATTGTGAGACATGCAAATGATCTAGGTTTCGTGCTTAGTGCCAGCACTGAAGACCTTCATGAGTCATCCTGTTAGTGCCAGCACCATTGGCAGATGCAGGACTACAAGCACGCAGACCATTACAGCATCTGCCCTTAACACCACGTCAACATTACCAGAGACTGCAATGGTGTTGTGACAGACTGTCATGGAGAGACTCAGAATGACAGCGGGTCAACTTTAGAGATGAGTCCCGCCTTTGTCTTGGTGGAGACGACCAACGAATCCATGTGTGGAGGCACAATGGTCAGCGCCAAGATGAATGGTTTGTTGTTGCGCAGCTTTCTTCCAAATAGCATTGAAATCCAACATTTCCTTCTGGGTGTAACTATTCCCTTCATGCCGGTTGTGTATACAAGGATGTACGTTTTATATATATTCATCTATGTAGTGTACATTGCATAGTGCCACTCTACTCTCTCTCTCTTTCTGTCCCTCATAATAAATGAAAAGACATTTCAAAACCTGAAAAACACACAACACATGTATGATGCTGATAGGAAGGCAGTGATTTCATGTCGTGATTTTTTGTTCTTTCATTTTTCATCTTTGCGAATGTGATCATCATATTTTCCTTAGAACATTAATCAACCGCTTGTGTATGCACGTGTTTATAAAAGGAAACCGTATTTATACATACAGACCCAGACAGACCAACGCACGCACTCACAGACAAATATCATGTTAGAGCTGTGCTGTCTCATGAAATATTAACAGGAGTTTGTGCAGATTTCGCCGGTTGATGAATATTGATGATGTCTCTGCTGGGAACATTAATATTTCAGCTGGAGTGTTAATTAAGTCACTTGACATTTGTGAGACGCAGACAGACCACGGCAAATAAAACACGTCCTCATCAGCGCATCATTATACAATACTGCAAATACTGTAGAGACAAATCTGCAGCCGTAGCCCACAACTGACAATTAATAACAAAATACAATGCCCCACAAGGAATCTCTCTCTCCCTCTCTCTGTTTCTCTCTCTCTCTCAGTGTGCAGGACATCTGTTGATGAGTGTGTGCCAGGCTGGCCGATGAAGGGCTCTTACTCCTCTACCTCTCATTAGAGTGTCTATTAAAGTAGCAAACAGAGGGGTCCTTCATCTCCATTCATTCATCTCTCCTGCTTTCATCCCCCACCGTGTCCCTCGACAAAATATTCCCTAGAGATTCCTTTTTTTACAACCATAACACAATGACATCATTGCTGTTAGTGTACTCTATTGTTAGGCACAGCCTTATACAGTTTATATACATTCATCATAACAATATGCCAGAAAAACTAATTATATCTACCTGGTTTACAAGAATATTATAGCATGTTAAATGATAATCAATATTAATAATATACTGAACATATTTAAGATTCATCCATAAATCACTGCATGGACAGGACAAAGAAGCATGGCACACCCTGTAGAAGGAAAGAAGGAAAAAAGGATCAGATCTGATATATTTTCAGGGTTGTAAGAAAACCTTACAGATCTCTCAAATTACATTTATAGTAGAAGAAATGAAAAAACTTAATTTTTATATTACGTCAATGTAACAAGATTCTATTCTAAGCAAATATGAATAAACCATCATTTAATCATCATGAAATGCTCACACAGTGTAAAGAGCAGCTGATGTTTTAGAGTGGTGAAAAAATATGAATGTATAAATCTTTCCCAAATTTGATATTACACTTAGATAAGCTGTGTCTAATGTAAAGAGACCTTTTAAAATCACAATACTTTAATATGATTATTGTAAGTGGAGTAATTTCAGTGTAGATATTGCCCTGCCCTTTGCCCTCTTTATCTGCTGTACTTTGTCTTTTATAATGTTTCAGTTTTGATCCATACAGTGACACACCCTCACTCGCCGGTACAGTGCTGACCCATCTGTTCTATTACTATGGTTACCACTGCATCCTGCCCCACCCTGTTATCTCCTCCCTATGAACCAGGACAGCAGCAGCCTAAAACATGCCTTCATTGTTTGTGTATCTGTGTCCTTGTGTTTCACAGAAGCAATAGGTACTGCTTGGTTTTGTGCAATGTGGAATGCCTGTTCATTAATAAAGAGGACAAGCGTAACAATATGGTATCATAATGCCAAACTGTGACGATGTGCATTGTGGTAACATGACAATGTTCATCAACATTTTATTAATTATACCATTAATTTGTAACTGCTTTGTTTAAACATAGAAATCTGCAGTCGCTCCACCACAGCTCCTGACTTGTGTAACAACATAGTTATAATCGCTTTATATATCAATTATAATCGCTTGTCTTTATTCATATTTTGTTTAATATTCTGGGTGAGTGCAAAATTGTAAACCCAGCTACATGAACCAAATCAATTTGGGGGCTGAATGTATGGTTAGTTCACTCCCCTTATAGTCATCCATACACATGTTGACATACACTTGCATACAAATTCACAGTTAGACTATTTTGATTGATACCAAAATTATTTTTCTAAAAATTGTTTTTGTTTGTTTCATTCCACAAATTTTTTTAAAAAAAAAAGATGTGATGTGGCTAAGGAACTGTTTCTGAACAATGACTGTCTCTGTCTGTCTGGATCGATGCTAACCCTTATCTCTGATCACAATCTCTGATAAAGAAGAGAGAATAGAACGTGTCTGACCTATATACACTTCTAATATAGGGTACAGTCTTCAGTGTACATTGGAGCTCTGGATTACTAACTGCTTGTTGTTTAAGGCTATGTTGTGTATTCTGCATCTTCATCTGTGCATCAGACAAATGAAACTAGAAGAAGCAGAGACATACGGATCTGTGTGAATGCTATTTTTGCTAGTGTGACTGTACAGTCCCATGCTATATTGGGGTTGGCGTATCTGTGCTAGCAGGGCCCAGCACACAGAGGCTAAGAGGATTACAGTCAAACGCTGCAGGGAACCTCTCAGAATACAAAGCACCCCCCATTTCTCTCTCATAGTGGGTTAAACTCAAGTGTAGCCTCCTTGCCATGGTGCCTCCACTTGCAATTTAGCTGAGGCATTTAAACTTGCGTGATGCTGTTTTCTTCCATTGTTGGCATTGTTCATCACATGTACAAGCCTTATAGAAAGTCTTGTAGAGCTTGCATGTGAACAATCAATGTGGTTTTGGATAAAAATGTGTTATCACATGTGAAGGTGATAAGCATGCTATGAGAAAACAGAGTACCTCTAACCAAAGTCTCAATGTGCTCATCTGTTCTCATCCAACTTGCTCATCCGTTTCCATACCTCTGGTTCCATGCATGATTCATAATAATTACTGAAATGACATGGCCAAGCCCTTGTCACCCCGATGTTTGGCCCTGCTAATTCTCCCTCAAGTCCACTGAGATGACTATGAAGATTAAGGAATTGCCTTGTTTGATTGTAATCAGTGCATTAGTGTAAATAATTGGTGCTACTATAGCGACTGGGGAAGGCTTGTGAAAGTGGTATATGCCCGCTCTGAAATTGCTGGATACTAACATGTGGGCAATGCAAAACATGTGTAAAACAGTCTTCAGGAAAAGTAATGAAATGCTTTAAATTAGAAAAGGCCCTCATAAAGATTTACATATGCCTGTTAGCATTACTCCCTCTCTGATAAAGAGATGGAAAACCAACAGTTCTGTGAATGTCAAGCCAAAATCAGTTCAACCAAAAAAAGTAACAACTGCCAGGAACATTGTGTTACAAAGAAAAACACTCAAGTAACGTTTACTCAAACGCCCCTTCTCAGTGGGGCGGCGTGCATTCATATCCATCACAAAAGGCTTGAGACTCTCAGTGAAGCTACACATGAAGGGAGTTACACATGCTAATAAGAAACAAGGGAATGCAAACGTTTGACTTTGTTTTTCAGTTAGTGTTATGTTCAATAACATCCATGGCCATTTCTGTGATGAATAACTTCATCTGAGCAATTTTGCTAAAGAAGGAAAATGCATTTTGAATGAAAACTCATCATACTGTATTAAAATGGTATATGCTGTAGCCTCTAGGTGAGAGTCAGGTGAGGTTTTTAAATGCTGTGTGCAGAGAAAATAGCAGGGATGTAATTTCTAATAAAGTGACAGGGACCACCTCAACACACTTGCCCACTAACCCCTAGCCCAGCACAAATAAACAGTACAACACATACCAAGAAAAAACACATCTCTATAACCCAACAAAATACCAACATCAAATGAAGTCCCTTTTTAAAGGGGTATGTGCCTCTCTTGGGTCTTTTCTTATGGACTTTTGCATGGTCATGCCCCATGGCAGATGCCACAGTATAAACCAGTCTCAACCAAGGGGGTGTAAACTTATGATCAGAACGGTAGATACCTGCAGATCCTGTGTTATTGTCTATTTAAGATATCTTCACTGGACAAAAAATAGTCACCTGTCTGTTTAAGGTGGCAGTAACTTTAGATTTCTGCAGATGCCATTGTACGAGGATGATGAGGCTACAAATATCTGTGAGGTGTGAGATGTGTGTGATTAGGAACAGGTGGTACAGTGCAGTGTGGAAAATGGGGTGCAAAGCAGACATTAATTATTGGCTTATAGGAAAGAGGGCATTTGGCAGTGCCAAACACCATAGTGTAAAGGAAAGCAAAATTTGCATGTGAATGAAAGTGTACGGTCATATGGGTTTACCAGCAGTGGCAAAAATCCCAGTCTACAGGAAATTCTCCTCAGGATTGTGCCAGGGAAGGCAGCCACCAAATATGTCCGATTTTACTGATGCTAGAGCAGTTGAACATTGATGTAACTTACATCCATAAACATGTGTAGTTATTTGTGTAACTACATGCTATTAGGTATGTTTCAGTCACAGGTGACTCATTTCTTGTTCGCTGAGCTTATGGATAAGAGTGTCTTCTAAATGCCTTAAATGCTTATGGATGAAAAAGTTTAAACAAAACTTCAATACTTAAAAAAGCACATTAAGTAGAGTAACCAGTATATCCAGTAGAAAATAGTAAAAGATTACTCTGAAATGTACTGAAATATTCTTCAGAAAAAGTCTTCAGGAATTAATGTATTTTAATAAGAGAAATAAATTAATAATGTTTCTTATAAAATGCAAAACATTGCCTACCGGTGTAACAATAGTCTTAGTCTATATCTGAAACAGTGCATCTTCATTGTAATGAGAGCAGTGGCAGCTAACACGTAGTTAGGTGGTGAATATGTTGCTGGCTATGTATCGCTGTGGTAAAGTACAAGCTGAGCAATGATCCAGAGTACAGAGGCTGAGATATTCTATGGGGAGCCTTTTGGTGGAGTGGAGGAGTGGAAGAGTGGAGTAATCGCCTTTAAGCTCTGTGTTTGTGTCTTCCTATCCGCTTTGCTTTTGCACACCACAAGCACTTCCAGTAGAACTGATCCAGCTGGAGAGGAAGTATCACTTCTTGAGGGAAAACACTCTGGAAGAGGGTAGAAAGTCAAAAAAGAGAGATGAACAGAAGAAATACAGATTTTGTAGCTCAGCTTACAAAAGGCGAACTAGATCTTTTGCTGACTCTACGGAGCTTCGTTTTCTTACTGAGAGGATATGGAATGCTGTGATTTGACACAGAATAAGAGGATGGCACTATTTTTTTTTTCAATCAGAATAAAGAAAAAACAAAAAGGGGCTTTATCTTTATCTATAACTGTTTCAATTAAGTGGTTAAAATATCTGCACAGTTACACAAAGTGGCTATTAGCTTATACTTTGGGAACATACTGCAGCTCTCAGCTTTATGTTTATCAAAGTGTCTTCATTGGTATGAGGAGCGGGATTTGACTAAACAATCGTTTGGCAGTTTATTCCAGACTTTGTCTATAAAAAAAAAAAAAACACATACTGAATTTATGACTATTTTTGACTTGTATGATTTCATATGATGCTTTTTTCTCATAATTTACAAGATTATCTCTTCATTTGGGAACACATTAAGAGGGTTCATATCAACTTTCATATCATCATTCCCAAGTCCTAATTTGAAAACCTGTTCACTCAGCAGCCATTTCTGCCAGTACTTACCTACTGCACTTTTGCAAATTTTCACACCAAGGAATGATCCAGCAAGCCCATTGTCTCTTTCTTTTGAAGGTCGGAACTTTATGCATAAACAAGCTCCATGTCGAGTGTCTAAGCATTCATACTTCAACCTTGTTACTCAGATCATGGAGTCTTAAATTTATTAATAGGGTACCGTTTTACCCTAAGTGTCTTTGTGTGTATTGGTAAACCAATAATCCTTTAAAGCGCTATTAATGTTAGCCATGTAACTCCGCCTGGCCTGTTCTGTAGGGCTGTTTGATTCCAAAATATTCCAAAGTACTACTTTAGTTATAATTGATCCTAGCATGGAAATTTGGACGGCTTGTGTGAGCTAAATTAACTTAGCTGACTAACAGGGGATAGCTAAGTTGTCCATGATTTTCCTCTGTCAGCCCCTTCATGTGGGTTGGCACTGGCAATGTTGATGGATAGTATGGCATGTTTTAATGCCTTCAAATATTACATTTTTTCATTTAGCAATTTTCAGAAGAAGCAAATCAGCCTCGAAATCTGTGAGATTGCCCTGCAGTTTAGGCCAGGGCATTAGGAAAATTCCATACACAACATCATTGAACCTATGTAGGTCTCCAGAAGACAACATCACTACGTCCTGGAGTGCTGTCGGATAATATTGTAACGACTTTCTGAGGAATTACATTTCAGTGTTGTGACAGCGTGGCAGACAACAAAACAGCAGGTTGTCACAACATTGTCAGAATGCAAGTGTGTTTGCTGGGTAGCTCCTTTTGTCTGCTCCCTCCGCCTCCGACTCTCTCTCATACATTCTAAAGCACTCTTATAGTCCATATCTCTCTCTACCTCTCTCTGACATTCTAGCTCTTACTCTCAAACGCTACTGATATTTTGCTTTTCTGTATGTTCTAGCTCTCTCTGTTCTCTCTCCCCCTCTTTCTCTCTCTCTTACAAACACACACACACATTCTATAGCTCACACATTCTACTGCTCTATTTTCTCTCTCTCTCTCTCTCTCTCTCTCTCTCTCTCTCTCTCTCTCTCTCTCACACAAATTCTATATCTCAAACATTCTACTGCTCTCATTCTCTGTCTCTCTCTCTTTGTCTCTCTTTCTTTGTCTCTCTCTCTCTCTCTCTCTCTCTCTCTCTCTCTCTCTCTCTCTCTCTCTCTCTCTCCCACAAATTCTATATCTCAAACATTCTACTGCTCTCATTCTCTGTCTCTCTCTGTCTCTCTCTCTTTGTCTCTCTCTCTCTCTCTCTCTCTCTCTCTCTCTCTTCATTTCTCCTTTTCTCTCGCTGTATTGCTTCTTTTGTTGTGCTTTTTTAAAGGGTTCTTCAAGGTCACTTGCATTTTTTTCTTTTTCATCCTGCGTCGCTTCCATCTGTGTGTCTTCTCAATCAAAGCGCTTCAAGCTAAAGTCAAATAAACAGTTGTGCTCTGGTAGATGAATGCGGTGCGGTAAAGTGCTTCTGAATGAGCCTGAATGAGTGTGTTCTGCTTGCTGTGCTGATGTCATTACAAGTCCTCCTCTGTGTGCTATGATGAAGTGCGTATGATAGGTAATAAGCCTGTAATTAGGAATGCACAGGGCAGTGCGTCTTCATTATTATGCTTCATAGGCTGAGATGGTCTGTGGGCAGTAGAATGGGGGCTAATGGAGAAGAATGATGGAGCTCACCCTCCCAGCCAACCTGCCTCTGCTCTAACCTTGTTCCACTGTGTGTGTATAGAACATGAAGGGCGGCAAATTAGGTTTAGACCTTGTTTAAGACATGCACACGCAAGGGCACGCATACACGGAGAGATGCACACACACACACACACACACACACACACACATGCACACACACAGACCAGATGCCTGTCTCATTCTCTCTTAATCATGTTAGAATGATATTACAGTACTGGCCTTCTGTTGCCGTGTCCTTGCATTGCCTTTATTATGGTTATTTGCTCTGTTATTATGGTAGCTTGTTCTGCTACAAGTGAAGGTGCCAAAACATTGGTTTCTTGCATGAAGCCACAGAGAGACCGTTTTTGGTTAGTTTTAAAAGAGATGTGTAAAGAAATGGTGTTAAGGTTAATGTGTGTGTTTGTTAGGAAGTAGATACAGTCATATGCGATATTTTGGAAGCCCACAGTCAAAAAAGACGTGTGGATTCCTTGTGTTTCTTTTGTTTTAGTGTTAAATATTTACATGCAATTTAGCTATGCATTATTAATATATGTATATATAGTATTTGCTCCCGTCATGATTTCTTATTTTTTGCACGTTTGTCACTCTTAAATGTTTTAGATCATCAAACAAATAAACACAAGTGAACACAAAATGCAGTTTTTGAATGAAGGTTTTATTATTAGGGGGAAAAAAATCCAAACCTGCATGGCCCTGTGTGAAAAAGTGTTTGGCCCCTAAACCTAATAACTGGTTGGGCCACCTTTAGAAGCAACTGCAATCAATTTGGAATTTTGGTCCACTCATCTTTGCAGAATTGTTGTAATTCAGCTACATTGGGGGTTTTCGAGCATGAACCGCCTTTTCAGGTCATGCTACAGCATCTCCATAGGATTCAGGTCAGGATTAGGCCACTACAAAGTCTTCACTTTGTTTTTCTTTAGCCATTCAGAGGT